>CM064351.1:18956868-18986868 GCA_032595735.1 Pelochelys cantorii | reverse complement strand
AGCTGGGTGGAGGATTCAAGCAGGGGACACTTTGACTGGGAATCTGAACAAGGCAGGAGGCAGGAGGTGGGGCCACTTGGGGGCTGTGAGCTGTGGTTGGGAGTGGGAATGAGTTTTGGTCAGCTCAGGGGAGCAATATGGCAGAGCCTCCCCTCCCCTGCACTGGCCAATCTCTCGGTGTTGCAGCATCCCCTGGTGGTCACTCTCAGCATCGCAGCCTCCTCTCTGTGCCCCTCTGTCACAGCTCAATCCCCCCCACCCAACCCTCTGCGTGCGGGGGGGGGGGGGGGCGGCGAGCCAAATACACTGCAAAACTGGTCTCAGTGACTCCCAGGGACAAGTCTACCCCATCTCAGTCTGCCTGAGAGCCAAGAAAAGAAAGAGACATTAAAAACTACTCTGTGGAACGGTCTCAGGCCGAGGGCGGCCTCGTTGCCTCCCTACAACTCCCTCAGTCGCGGGGCCAGGGCGGGGCGGGCAAAGAAACAGTCACAGTTTATAAACCCAGGATCTGGTTCAGGGTGAGGTGACCAAACAAACAGGTAAGTCATCCCAAAGGGTCCAGGGACGCAGGCCAGCTTGCAGGCCAAGCCAGGGGTCAGGTCTGGTTGGTGGTGGAGAGCCAAAGGGTGCAGGTGGTTTCTCTCTTCTGGGGGGAACCTGCCACCCCATGGAAAGTGTGTGGTGGGGGACACCAACTCCACTGTGTCCCAGCCCAGGGCCCTCACAGCGACTGTGCTGGCTGCCTCTGGGTCAGCAGGGATCCTGGCCACAACACGCTGGTCGCTGAGCTAGTGGGGATCCAGACTGCAACATGCAGCCCAGCTGACGTTCGTGTCCTTGGCCGGCACAGGGCCGGCTCCCCCTGGGCTACTTTCCAGCCCCCCCGGGTCCTACCTGGCTCCAGGTCCGGTCAGCAGGCTCTGTGGGGGTCGCAGGAGCCCGCAGGGTGTCCAGAGGTTCTAGGGTTGACTCAAGCAGAGGTCCAGGGGGCCCAGCCCATTCTTCCAGGCCCAGTCTAGGTCCTGGGGGTCTCCGCAGACTCCTGTGATCACTGGGCTCTAGCAGGGGTTGTGGCTGCCTGGAGCTGTCCACCGGGCTCGGCAGTGGTCCTGGCAGCCCAACCCAGTCGTCCCACGGGGGGTGGCAGGGTGAGGTTCTCCATCGCCTCTGGAGCTGCGGCCGAGCCTCCTCTCTGCTCGTCTGCTGGGCTCCGACTGAGCTGGGAGCTCTCTCTCTTATACTTCTGGTCCCGCCCTTCTGCTTCCTGTGGGCGGGGCTGGGGCCCTCTGGTGCTGCCCACCAAGGAGTCTTTAGGGGAATTTCCCCTTCTGGGTCATCTGGAAGCCAGGCTGCCTCACTACAGCTGCCACTCTCCTAGTGTACTTGAAGGATCTCAAATCAACCCTTTTCCAGGGAAGAAATCACTTGGGAATCCCTTCCCTAAGGCAAAGGTCTCCTTCCCCCATCCCCCTACGCCCCATCCTCTGCTTTGCTTGGAGATGGGAAAACAAAGAGAGGGAATCCACAGAGAACAAGGGATGCTGCCTGGGTAACTGGGTCCGTAAACTTCTGGACACAACAATCAACCAATACTGGTTAAGCAAAACAAAAAGAAAACTCTTTTATTATCAAAACACAACAACTGCTGTAAGCATAGTGAATTGACTAGTTGGCAAATAGCCATGGAGTGTCATAGACTCAGGAAGAATCCCTGGGCTGTAACACTTAGTTACAAAAGAGAGAAACAATTAGCCAGCTCAGACATGATTTACAAATCCCCAAACAAGGAAAACAATAAACCCTGATGGTCTGAGTTGGGAGGCTGGTATCCGGGAGATCAGAGACACCCCTCTCTATCTCACACAGGGGACAGTTTGTGGTTTCTCACCCAGCATTGATACTGATCCGTGCTGTGCACAGCATATGTAAACAGTTTGGGGAAGGGCAGAAAGAGGTGCTTAGAGCAGTGACAGCACCACAGAGATGCCCTCGGGCAGGGGTGGGAAAACATTTTGGCCTGAGGGCCGCCTATGGGTCCTGATACTGTCGGGTGGCCATCATGGCTGCCAGTGGAGGTGAAAGACTCCATGATCATTCCCTGGTCCCTCTGAACCAGCCTGTCCCCCGTACCAGGATGGTCTGGCTCTGGGCCAGGCGTGGGGAGCGATAAGGCTGCTTGGTCACTGTGGGTGCGTATACACTGCACAGTTATTTCAGAGCAAGCTGTTCCGAAATCGTTATTCCAAAATAGCTTCTTTTGAAATAGCACGTCCACAGTGCGGGGAAACCTCCAAATGAGTCCGAGGCTGGCTCCCCTAATGTAGACGCACTCTCTTGACGTAGCACCCCAGGAGGAAGAACTCAGAATGGCCCTAGCAAGGGGCTAGTTCAAAATATCAGCAAGTAGAACATCTCCACTATTTCAGACCAGGCATTATTTGTCGTAGAATGAGGTTTACGGAAGTTGGAATACGCTGTCCGCTATTCTGAGATAACTTTGCTGGGTGGACACACCCTGTGAGGTCCCTGGGGTCCTGCATAGAGCCCCAGTTCTCCATCTGCCCCCTCAACACACCAGGGACAGGGGGTTCCATTTTATAACCCTGTCTCGGGCCCCATGAATCCTAAGGATGCCCTGGGAGCAAACCCAGAGCCCAGCGATGGGCCTTAGGCCCGGCTGCTCACCCTCTGGGCCTAGAGCAGGAGACTGAAGGGGCTGCAGATGTGTGGGGATCCCAAGGAAACTAGAATACATCTCTGTGGATGGGGAAGGACCTAGAATATATGTATTGGCATCCAGAAGTAGTTGGAATAGAACTCTGTGGCTGGGGATGGGTCTAGAATGGGTGCATTGGCATCTGGAGGAAACTAGAATAGATCTCTATGGGTACGTCTAGACGACAGGCTTTTGTTGACAGAAGTTTTGTCTACAGATACTGTTGACAAAGCTTCTGTCAACAAAGAGCATCTAGACTACATCCAGTTCTGTTGACAAAGCAAGCCGCTTTGTTGACATGACAGTGTGGACGCACAGTACAGCATAGATGCAATAACTCATTCTGTCGACAGAACTCTGTTGACAAAAGGAGTTATTCCTCGTAGAATGAGGTTTACCGCCATCGACCAAACTGCTGCGTTCTGTCGACATTAAGTCGACAGAACTCGGCGGTAGTGTAGGCGCAGATATAGTTTTGTCGACAAAAGTGGACTTTTGTTGACAAAACCCTGTAGTCTAGACACGCTCTATGGGAAAGGATGGATCTCTATAAAATCCACATGAAGTTGTGTGCGTATGGTTAGATCTAGGAAGAACAGGTTCAAGTGAATTGACACTAGAACAAAATTCCCCGTATCTGTACTGATGTCCAATGGAAGCGGAGTCACTCTGGAATGGACCTCCGTGGTGAGATGCAAGTCTGCATGTATCTGGGACCATGCTGATTTTTTAGAGAGAGAGAATTCCTTTATTCAAATGTCACACGGTACTTTGGGGGACTTCCCGTGAGAATCCAGGCTTAGCTCACTTCATCCCAGTCATCTTCATGAACCAGACTTTCCCCATTGCTCAGAAATGACAACAAGGTCATTGAAATTGGCTGGTTCTCCATGAACCCCATGCTCAGTGATAGAAACTCTGTGTCCATCCTTTAACAGCTACCAATGGGTAGATCCAAACTCAGCCATTCTCTTCTCCATCTCCAGATCCCTCTCATGTAACCAGACTGTCTGATGGATGGGGGACAGGACGGATTCTTGGGATGGAAGAATCCCAAGCATTGTTACAGGCTGGGGACCAACTGGCTAAGCAGCAGTTTGGTAGAAAAGGCCCTGAGGATTACAGTGGATAAGAAGCTGGAGATGAGCAAACAGGGCTCCCTTGTAGCCAAGAAGGCTAATGGCATATTAGGGTGCATTAGAAGGAGCGTTGCCAGCATCCAGAGAAATGATTATTTCCCTTTATTCAGCTCAGGGGGGGCCATGTCTGAAGTATTGTGTCCAGTTCTGGGCCCCCCACTATAGAAAGGATGTGGACGCATTGGAGAGGGTCCAGCAGAGGGCAACCAGAATGATCCGGGGCCTGGAGCACATGACCTACGAGGAGAGGCTGAGGGATTTGGGTTTGTTTAGTCTTCAGAAGAGAAGAGTGAGGGGGGATTTGAAAGCAGCCTTCAGCTCCCTGAAGGGGGGTTGCAAAGAGGATCGACAGAGGCTGTTCTCAGTGGGGGCAGATGGCAGAACGAGGAGCAATGGGCTCACGTTGCAGTGGGGGAGGTCTAGGTTAGATATTAGGAAAAACTATTTCCCTAGGAAGGTGTCGAAGCACTGGGATGGGTTCCCTAGGAGGGGATGGAATCTCCATCCTGAGAGAATTTTAAATCTCTGCTTGACACAGTCCTGGCTGGGATGATTGAGTTGGGGTTGATCCTTCTTTAGGCAGGGTCTGGACTTGATGATTCCTGAGGTCTCTGTCCACCCTGGGATTCTAGGATTCTGTGATCCACCCAGGTCTGAGCAGATCTCTGTGTCACCATCTAGAACGATTGTAGAGGAGTTCTGTAGCTTTTTGGGTTCAGCATGAACAGCCAGCCACCTCCATTACAATTCTTACCAGATTCATTCCAGTGGAGGCTGTTACATTCAATATCAATCCAGGACTGCCTGGCCACCTGTAGATGGCTTCAGGATCAATGCAAATCGCTGTGTGTCCATTCTAGACACATCTAGAGCCCCTCACTTCTATGGGAGAGCCATCTCCCCACCCTTCCAGGTCTAGACCCACCCGCCACTTGGACGCTGCTAGTCGCTCCAGTAGGGGTCTCTGGCCTGACCCAGTGGCAGCAGGGAGATCAGCAGGGACTTTCCATGCAGGCATGGCTGGACCAGGGATGCGCCTGGTTCGGAGTAGAGATGACACCTCCCCCACTGGCCAGGGATCAAATCGACAGGGGATAGGGCTAAGCCCCGCTGAGGGCTGATACACTGAATGACGCAGCAGAAGTGTCTGTCGCTGGACATCTGTGGGGGGAGATGCTCTGGGTGTCATGTACACAAGGTCTGAAGTGGGAGGCTGGTATCAGGGAGATCAGAGCCACCCGTCTCTATCTCACACAGTGGACAGGGTGTAATTTCTCACCCAGCACCGATATTGATCCACACTGTGCACAGCCCATGTAAACAGGATGGGGAAGGGCAGAAATAGGTCCTTGGAGCAGTGACAGCAGCACAGAGATGCCCTACAGCAGGGATGGGCAAATCCTTTGGCCTGAGGGTCGCATCTGGAATCTGACACTGGATGGGGGCACGAACGGGGATGTTGCCACCATGGGGGAGGGGGTGTCTATGGGGTACAGTTGGGGGAGGGGCTCTAAGAGGGAGGTTACTTAGGTGGGGGTAGGAGAGTTCATGGAGTGTGGTGGGGTGATACCGGCTCTCCCTGCTCTTGGCCCCCCACACTGGAGGTGTTACAGCCACACCGCTCGTCCAGACCCGCCATTGCACTGCCCAGAGCATCAAGGCAGGAGGTCGAGAAGTGCACGGCCCCTGTGCTGGGGGAGCTGAAGCTGGGGAGGAAAGGACCAGATGGGGAGGGGTTGGGGGTCATCCCCAGGTGGGAGGTCAGGGCAGGACAGACGGGTCCGATATGGCCTGTGGGCCGAACTTTGCTCCCTCTGCCCTAGAGGGAAAAGGCCCCGTGTCTCCTGCTGCCAGAAAGTGGGTCTGGCCTCTGGAGTGAGCAGAGGAACAGGAATTGGACCTCCTGTTGCCCGTGAAATCTCGGGGCTGGGGGATCTCGCTGCAGAGCGGCCCTGGAGTGTTTCTGACCCTGGTGGTTGGGGTGGGGCTGTGTTAGCCACATCCTCAGCCAGGGACAGGCTGTGAGCAGCCGTGTTAGCCACATCCTCAGACAGATGGACGGGCAGGGGCCCCGCTGGCCATGGCGCCAGGCCAGGGACCGGAGCAGAGAGGAAACCTCCCGCTAGGTGGGCGCGGCCGAGACCTGAGAATTGCCCAATGGGCACATTGGCCTATGGTCCATCTCCAGTGGGTGTTCCCAGGCAGGAGTGTACGTGGGGCCCTGTGATTGGCTGGCCCTGCCCCCGCTGTGCCCTGCCTGGTCCGTGTGAGCCCCAGACCAGAGGGAGCGGCTCTGCGCCTGGCCAAGGATGGCTCTGACAATGCAGCTCTTGGTGGTGGGGCTGCTCCCCTGGGCCTTCCTCCTGCCCCCTGGGGGCCGGGCTGGTGAGTGGGGGAAGGGAGCTGGGTGTGTGCAGAGAGGGCCCCATGCCGGGTACGGGGCTGTGGGGTGAGTGAGGGTCTTCCCCTGACCCGCCTTGGGCCAAGGGGCTATTGGGACCCCTGAGCCTCTCCTGAGTACATGTGGGGCTCTCAGCCTATGGGGGTGGATGGATCGACCTCCACAGGGGTTCTCTGGGACCCCAACACCAAGCCGTGTGTCCTACTTGAAGATGCAATGAGCTACAAAGAGGGCCATGTGAGGTGTCAAATGAAAGCTTATTTTCTTCTGATTCTGTATATGCTGTTTATGTACTTGTATACTATTTGTATGTGGAATTATGAACATGCACTCGGGATTGATGCTAGACGATACTCTGTTGGAGGCAGAGCAATGGGTAACAAATGTTCATTCAGTGTCTTTGCTAGTTAGCGAGGCTCCAGGGACAATGGATGTCTAGGTGCCTATACACACCTGAGGAGTGCGTCTGGAAATCTGGATACCTGCAAACCAGCCAGGGCATAATGCCTGCCAACATGTGAAACAGGGATAGGTCACTGGGCCATGTGACCTGCTCTGGCCAGGGAGATACCAGGAATGGATATAAAGTGCCATGTGGCAATCTCCATCTGGTCTCCAATTCTGCTCCTGATCCCAGATGCAGCTTTGCGAGGGTCAGTGAGCCGGGAAGACCCATGGACCCATCCTAACAAAGGATGTGCACCAGAGACTTTTAAGTTAGCAGTTTGTAACGTCTCTGCTAAGAGCCTGTATCGAGAACTCGGTGATTTGGTGCATTTGATGTATCCTCCTTAACAACCTCACGCTCAGGCTTTTCTTCCTTTTACTAATAAACATTTAGATTTTAGCTGCTAAAGGATTGGCTCAGCGTGATCTTGTGGGTAAGATCCGGAGTATAAATTGAGGGGGGCCTGTGGCTGGTTTCTTGGGACCAGGAGAACCCGATCGGGGTAGGTGAGATTGGGTTCTATAACCCTCACCTGTCTTAGTCTGGGGGCTGATTGTGGCACAGGCAGAGCTGCGGTGTCTGAGGGGTTTTGCTCGGTGGGACTGGTTTGTGGGCTGTTTGGGAAGGTCCCCGGTCTGGGGCTGTAAGGAGCCCTGAGTGAGCAATTCTCCCTGAGCAGATGCCCACAGCGGTGCCCAGAGCCAGCCTGGTCCCTCACACCGTCCCCAACCCAGAGGCCAGGCCAAAGCCTGCGCGCCCCCAGAGGGGAAAGATTCCAGACACTGAGGCACCCAACTTCAGAAACAAGAAGCTCAGGTGTGTTGGGCACCAGATGTGGCCCAGCTGTTGCCTTGTGGCTTTCCAAAGCTGTGCCCACTGCTGACGGAGCCTGGGATCTGCCCATTAACCCCACTGGGGTCTGTCCTGCCCTTGATCTCGCAGTCACGCTGGCTCAACATGCACCTCTGGGCACCTCTGTGTGTGGGGACAGGTTCCAGGGCTGGCCATAGGTCTGTCCCCCTCAGATTACACTCACCGCTGATTAATGGGGCAGGAGTTGCAAGGGAGGGATGGGCTGGGGAGAAGAGCTGGCTGGGGTCGTGTGGGGCAGGGTCTCAACAAAGCCCCACAGCCACTGGATTTGGTGGGTTCTCCAGTGAACTCAATGTGGTGGCAGGGGGATTTCTTTGATCTCCTCTGTTGCAAAATTGGAGGGGCCAATCCAGCCGGAGGGGGTAGGGACAGGACTGGACTCCTTGGTGAACATCTCCAGCCTGGTGTTGTCCCAAAGCAGGAGAGTTTGACCCCTCCCCGTCTCTCTGCCAGGGAGGATCATCGGGGGACGGGAGGCCCAGCCTCACTCCAGACCCTACATGGCCTTCCTGCGGATAGGGGCAAAAGAAAGATGCGGAGGGTTTCTCATTCGGGAGGATGTGGTGCTGACGGCGGCTCATTGCAACTGCAACCTGGGGTAAGACATCAGCCTTCCCCTGCCCTCCAGCCCTGTCCAGATGCTGGATCAGAACCAGCACCCCAGAGACAGGAAGGGCCCTGCACCCCACTCCCTGGCCCCCTGAGCCAGCCAGCTCCAGGCTTTGAGCTTCTTGTCATCTGGGGACACACGTCACTGGGGGCACAGCCCTGTTGGGTCCAGAAGGTGTCAGCAAATGAACCCTGAGTCTGCTGCTCCAGGAACGTCCCCTCGGACCGAGCCTTCTGGCAGGACGTTTCCTTGGGAGGAGACGCAGCAAGGGCCATAGGTCTATTCCTTCTGCCATCCTGTTTACTGACCAAGAACGCCCCGTCCCCTGTTCCCTGGACGGTGCTTAGAGGTAAAACACAAGCAACTGCTTCTTAGCTCCCCTTCCAAAGCCTCTGCCAGGCAGCACTCTGCCCAAAAAGCTCTCGGTGTGTGCTCACTGTAGGGTCCCACAACCCATGATTCATTGGCTGGGAAGGTGTCTTCTTGGGAAAATTCCCAGATGTTTCTTCCGCTTCATGTGGACACACAGAGCACAATGCCCCAGACCTGGCGTTTACGAAGTCGGTGCCCAGGGAATTCCCTGGAGCCACATGGCTCAGCGGCTATGGAAGCCTTGCCAACTACTCACGACTCTCAGCATGAAACAGTCTGAGACCACCCAGCCCTCCTCGTGCAAACCCAGAGCTTTCCACGGAACAGTCGGCTCCTGCTGGGGACACAGCATCACCTCCCCAAATGGCATGAGCCACATGGAAAACAGAGTGGCCTGGACAGTGGTAGGGGCAGGGATAGGCAGCACCACAACATCGAGCAGGGATGTGGGGTTTTCTCATCCTTGATGGCAGTAGCTGAGTGTCACATGGACGCCAGGCCTGGGTGATGGGTAGGGACTTTGCAGATTCAGTTTCCTGGTTCAATAAACAAGTGCCTAAGAACTCCAGGGCCCTGAACCTGAGAGATGGCCACAGACAGACCCACGAGGTTAGCGACCCACTTATTGGATCCAGACCATGTGCCCGTCTGCAGCATCTGCATCCTCTTCTTATTCACAGAAACATCACCGTGCTGCTGGGGGCCCATGATGTGACAGAAAAAAATGAACCAGGGAGGCAGGAGATCCTAGTACGTCGCCGAATCCCCCACCCGAAATATAATGATGAGATATACAAAAATGACATCATGCTCCTGAAGGTAAAAACTCCATCCCAATCCCCCCCCCCCGTGACCCCCTCACACTGCTGCACGCACCACCCCATCCCATCCCCCCATCCCCAGTGATCTCACACTGCTGCAGGTACCACCCCCATCCCATCCTCCACCCCCAGTGACCTCACACTGCTGCAGGTACCACCCCCATCCCATCCCCCACCCCCAGTGACCCCCTCACACTGCTGCACGCACCACCCCATCCCATCCCCCACCCCCAGTGACCTCACACTGCTGCAGGTACCACCGTTATCCACTCCCCCTCCCCCAGTGACCTCACACTGCTACTGGTACCACCCCCATCCCATCCCCCACCCCCAGTGACCTCACACTGCTACTGGTACCACCCCCATCCCATCCCCCACCTCCAGTGACCTCACACTGCTACTGGTACCACCCCCATCCCATCCCCCACCCCCAGTGACCTCACACTGCTGCAGGTACCACCCTTATCCACTCCCCCTCCCCCAGTGACCTCACACTGCTACTGGTACCACCCCCATCCCATACCCCACCCTAGTGACCTCACATTCCTGCAGGTACCACCCCATCCCATCCCCCTCAGTGATCTCACACTGCTGCACGTACCACCCCCATCCCATCCCCCCCATCCCCAGTGACCTCACACTGCTGCAGGTACCACCGTTATCCACTCCCCCTCCCCCAGTGACCTCACACTGCTACTGGTACCACCCCCATCCCATCCCCCACCCCCAGTGACCTCACACTGCTACTGGTACCACCCCCATCCCATCCCCCACCTCCAGTGACCTCACACTGCTACTGGTACCACCCCCATCCCATCCCCCACCCCCAGTGACCTCACACTGCTGCAGGTACCACCCTTATCCACTCCCCCTCCCCAGTGACCTCACACTGCTACTGGTACCACCCCCATCCCATACCCCACCCTAGTGACCTCACATTCCTGCAGGTACCACCCCATCCCATCCCCCTCAGTGATCTCACACTGCTGCACGTACCACCCCCATCCCATCCCCCCCATCCCCAGTGACCTCACACTGCTGCAGGTACCACCCCCACCCCATCCCCCACCCCAGTGACCTCACACTGCTGTAGGTATGGCCCCCATTCCATGTCCCATTTCTTGACTTGAGGTGTCTCCATCTAAGACACACATACGTTTCCTGGTTCTCTTTGCCCTGACAGCTGCATCACAAAGCGACACTGACCAAGGAGGTGGGGCTGGTCCGTTTAACCACTGGTGAATGCAGAGTGAGACCAGGGACGGAGTGCAGCGTGGCTGGCTGGGGCTGGACCAGCTTAAACACAACAACCAACACCCTTCAGGAAGTGAACCTGTCGGTGGTGAGCAATCACCTCTGTAAGGAGCGCTATGGTTTGAATTTCCCCTCCACCGTGCTGTGTGTCGGGAACCCCTGCGACCTGAAGTCGACTTACCGGGTAAGTGATTTATTGGCTAATATACGTCCAGGGTCTCACAGCCAGAGGCAGGGGACATTTATAATGGAAGACCAAAGATTACAGGGCAATAAATGACCATTCCCAGGGGTGAGACAGGTACAACCGGCCACATCCAGAGGTCACAGAGCGATCAATGGTCAAGCCAGAGGTGCCATTGGTCAGTCCTGATCCTTCATACAAACATAAGAACATAAGAATGGCCGTATTGGGTCAGACCAAAAGTCCATCTTTCCCAGTAGCCTGTCTGCCGACAGTGGCCAGCACCAGGTGCCCCGGAGGGGGTGGACCGAAGACAATAAACCAGTGACTTCTCCTGCCATCCATCTCCAGCCTCTGACAAACAGAGGCCAGGGACACCATTTCTATCCCCTGGCTAACAGCCTTTTATGGACCTAACTTGCATGAATTTATCTAGCTTCTCTTTAAACTCTGTTATAGTCCTAGCCTTCACAGCCTCCTCTGGCAAGGAGTTCCACAGGTTGACTATGTGCTGTGTGAAGAAGAACTTTCGCTTGTTAGTTTTAAATCTGCTACCCATTAATTTCATTTGGTGTCCTCTAGTCCTTATATTATGAGAACTAATAAATAACTTTTCTTTATTCACCCTCTCCTCATCACTCATAATTTTATATACCTCTATCATATCCCCTCTCAGTCTCCTCTTTTCTAAACTGAAAAGTTCCAGTCGCTTCAATGAGTGGATTTGCTATAATTGTCCATCAATACACGGGGAGGTGATCTTGATGTCGAAATGGGTGTCACCTAAGAGCCAAACACTTTTGAGATGCTAACAGGTAGCCAATACTTGCAGTTTCAGACACAATAGTGAGACATGTATTTTAACAGGACAATCACACGTAATAGCTCCTAACTTTTCCAAGCACGCCTTACATGCCATGCCCTGCCCAAGGTTGATTACAATTGTGTGACAATGGGGACTGTGTAAGTATGGCTACTTTGTATACATCTTTCTTTGTATACAGCATCGGCTAGGAGATCAGGCTAGATAACGACAGTCTAAATTCCCAGAGTCCTTCATCTTGGGCTTCTCTGTATGAATTAAGTTTTTCACATGTTTTGGGTTTACTGGCTCAGACCCAGATGTTATTGAGGCATTAACACTTCTCTCCTGGCTTTTTCTGGGACAGGGCGATTCTGGGGGCCCCCTTGTGTGCGATGGAGTGGCTGAGGGCATCGTCTCCGTTGGTTTCAGGAACAGCATTGCACCTCCTGTTGTGTTCACTCGGATTTCCGCCTTTGTGCCCTGGATCAAAGCCAACATGCAGAAAATCTAGCAACGCCGACCTGATCTTCTGCTACGCAACCTGCTCCTGGACACATGGGATCAGACCTTCCTCTGAGTCTTGGCCCGGCTCTCAAGCATCGATTTCCCCACCCCTCTGAGCCAGCAACTCCACTGCCCTAGGGCTGGACCAGAGCTGGCATCCCTTAGAGCAGAAAGCCTATGTACCGTATCCCTTCCTGCTTGTGTCCTGTGTGGTCCCTTCAAAGTGCAGAGGAAACTGTGGGACATTTCCTGCTTAGTGGGTCACTCATGCTGCTGGTGATACATTAAATGGTTTTGTGCAGCACCTGTTGGTAGTGTCTGGACCCTAACCCTTACCCTCACCCTGGAGTCCTGGTTGGCTGAATGAGACAGTTGGGTGCCCACACTTCCCACAACCCCTAGATAGATAGATAGATAGATAGATAGATAGATAGAGGGGGTGTGTGGGGATGGATAGATAGATAGATAGATCGATAGATAGATTGTACCCATGGTGTTCACTGAGCTGTTGCATTTACTGTTTATTTGTTGTGCCGTGAGTGATTCCTCCTATCCTGTGCTGCTCTGCAGTCACTGTGTGTGTGTGTATGTGTATGGTGCCCAGAGAGGGGTGGGAAGTCCGGGGGTGGACTCTTGAGGGCAGACATGTAGGCAATGGCCCATGCCGGCCAGTCACCTGAGGTAGGAGGAGGACGCTTGGCCTGGGAATCTGAACAAGGCAGGAGGCAGGGCCACCTAGTGCTTTGAGCTGTGGCTGGGAGTGGGAATGAGTTTTGGCCGGCTTGGGGGAGCAAGATGGCGGAGCCTCCCCTCCTTCCTGCTGGCCACTCTCTTACCATTGCAGCATGCCCGGGTCGCCACTGTCAGCATCACCGCCTCCTCTCTGTGCCCCTCTGTTATGGCTAATAAACTTCGGGACACAACAATCAGCCAATCAAACAAAAGGAAAACTCTTTTATTATCAAAACACAGCAACTGCTGTAAGAGTAGTGAATTGACTAGTTAGGGAATAGCCATGGAGTAACATAGACTCAGGGAGAATCCCTGGGCTGTAATCCTTAGTTACAAAAGAGAAAAACAATTAGCCAGCTCAGACATGACTTACAAATCCCCAAACAAGGAAAACAATAACCCCCGGTGAATTCTCTAAACATTTCCCTCCTTACACATTTCAAGACGTCTATCCTTGGAATGAAAAAGTGCCTCCCATCTCCCTCAGTCTCTGTGAGAAACTGCTCTGATCTCAAGCAAATAAGAGAGAAAGAAAAACCACTCTTCCCCGATTTGAAATTCCTACCTGCATTTTTATTGGCTGACTGCCCATACCCTTCTGGCTGACACCTTTGTTAGGTACCTGAGTTAACTCCTTAGTCATCGGGTGCTGATCAGCACTCCTGTTCATGACACCCTCCCTTTCACATCTCTCCCCTCTGTGCTCCTCCCTTTCCACATTAGGGAAACAGCCCCATTCCAGCATTTCCCATTTTACTGGCACAACCCAACCCCTGACCTTGGTTTGCGTTAGGCTCAGAGGAAGCTTCCTCAAGCATTTGATGGCCGTCGCTTTTACAGTTTAGGAGTTGTTGAGCAAACACACAAACAGACACACAGAGAGTTAGTGCATCTGTCCGTGAGTCTGTCCGTCCACCCGTCATTTGTTCAAAAACTCCCCAGGAAAGGTAAGGGCTAGGATCCCCCAGCTGTGGTATTCTGCTTCCTCTCAGCCTAACTTAATGCAAGGGCAGGGTTGGATTGTGCCAGGACAATGGGATGTGCCTGGAATCGGACTGGTTTCCATGACACAGGGAGGGATGGGTCTGAGAGCAGGATCAGTGACCACAGAGAGGAAGCGAGCACCATTTCCATGTCCATGGAAATGGATGAACACCCAGCGAGCTCCACATCAGTCTTTGCTCCACTCATTCCAGTGGAGGCTGTTTCATTTGCGATCAATCCAGGCCCACCTGGCCACCTGTAGATGGTTTCAAGATCAATGCAAATCCCTGTACGTCTATTCTAGACACATCTAGAGCCCCTCACTTCTATTCATTGTGTATTTTTTGAGATGCTGACGGGAGGTTGGAAAACCCCAAAGGATGGGAACCAGGAAAGCCTGGCAAAACTGAGGCAAAAGGAAGAAGCGGGTGTTTCCAGCCATGGGAAAGCTAGCCAACATGGAGGTTTGTGGGGCAAACAAATAGTTTGGGAAGGAAATAAGAGACATATCTGGGGGAAAAAAGCAACAATTTTCTTTGGACAAATTTGCCACCCTGCTCATCACTGGGCAATGGATTGGACCCAGATCTCTCAGCCTCATCCCCATCTATGGGGCACCAGGGTCTGGGGTCGGACCCTCTCCCTGGGGAGGGGTGATTCACTCACACACACACAGCAGTGAGCATCGTAAGTCCAGCCATTCCTGCAACCCACCTCCTGGCCCACATTCGAAAAGAGTTCAGAGTCCTGGTCCGATGGGTCCGGCACTGGCAGGGTTGGGGAAAAGGGTTTAGAATGGTTGTGTGGGGATCCCAAGAAAACTAGAATCGATCTTTATGGGATGGGGATAGATTTAGAATGGATGTGTCGGGATACTGAGGAAATTAGATCTCTATCAATGGGAATAGATCTAAAATGAATAGGGGAGGAGAGTAAACTAGAATAAATCTCTATGGGTGGGGATAGATCTAGAATGTGTGTGTGGGGTCTAAACTAGAATAGAATTCTGTGGATGTGGAAGGGTCTAGATTGAATGTATGGGGGTCTAGAGGATACTAGAATATTTCTCTGGGGATGGGGAAGGGTCGAGATTGAATGTATGGGGGTCTAAAGGATACTAGAATAGGCCTCTGTGGCCACAGGCCACAGGCAGGAGACATTTATAATTTATAATGGAAGAGCCCATGCCCAGAGGTGTGAACAGCCAAGACCAGACAGCACAGTGCAATAAAGGACCACACCCAGGGATGAGACAGCTGCAAACAGCCACACCCAGAGGTGACAAGGCTACCAATGGCCAAGCCAGAGGTACCACTGATCAGCCCCGATCCTTTGATGAGTGGATTTTCCATCGATACATGGCAGGCTGATCTTGATGTAGAAATGGGTGTCACCTAAGAGCCATATTTGAGATGCTAACAGGTAGCCAATACTCACAGCTTCAGGCACAATGGTGAGACAGGGATTTTAACGGGACAATCACACGGAATAGCTTCTAACCTTTCCAAGGATTCCTTACATGCCATGCCTTCCCCAAGTCTGATTGCCATTGTGTGACAATGGGACTGTCTAATTGTGGCTACTCCTCTTTCTTTGCTCACATCATCAGCTAGGAGGTGAGGCTTCATAATGACAGGGGCGTTTCTGGTCTAAATTCCCAGAGTCCTTCATCTTGGGCTTCTCAGTGTGAATTCAGTTTTTCACATGTTTTGGGTTTACTGGCTCAGACAGACCTGGGAGACCCAGGTATGATCGAGGCATTAACTCTTCTCTCCCGCCTTGTTCTGCAACAGGGCGATTCTGGGGGCCCTATCGTGTGCGGTGGAGTGGCTGAGGGCATCATCTCCTTTGGTGCCAGTAACAACATTGCGCCTCCTGTTGGGTTCACTCGGATTTCCCCCTTTGTGCCCTGGATCAAAGCCAACATGCTGAAAATCTAGCAACACCGACCTGATCTTCTGCTATGTAACCTGCTCCTGGACACATGGGATCAGACCTTCCTCTGAGCCCGGGCCTGGCTCTCCAGCACTGATTCCCCCACCCCTCTGAGCCACTCCACTGCCCTGGGGCTGGACCAGAGCCGGCATCCCTTGGAGCAGAAAGCCCATGTACAGTATCCCTTCCTGCTTCTGTCCTGGGTGCTCCCTGCAAAGTGCAGAGGAAACTGTGAGACATTTCCTGCTCAGTGGGTCACTCATGCTGCTGGTGACGCATTAAATGGCTTTGTGCAGCAGCTCCTGGTAGTGTCTGGACCCTAACCCTTACACTTACCCTGGACTCCTGGTTCACTGAATGAGACAGTTGGGTGCCCACACCTCCCCCAATCCCTACATAGATATATAGGGTGTGTGGGGATAGATAGATAGATAGATAGATAGAGGGGGTGTACGGGGATAGATAGATAGATAGAGAGAGAGGGGGGGTGTATGGGGATAGATAGATAGATAGATAGAGGGGGTGTACGGGGATAGATAGATAGATAGAGAGAGAGGGGGGGTGTATGGGGATAGATAGATAGATAGATAGATAGATAGATAGATAGATAGATGTATATTATCAAAACAAAACTACTGTTGCAAGCAGAGTGGATTGACTAGTTGGTAAGTAGCCATGGAGTGTCATAGACTCAGGGAGAATCCCTGGGCTGTAATATTCATTTACAAAAGAGAAATCACAATTAACCAGCTCAGACATGACTTACAAATCAATACAACTGACAGATTCCCTAAACTTACAGATTTCAAGAAGTCCATTCTTGGAGTGAGAAAGTGCCTCCCATCCCTATCAGTCTCTGGGTGAATTTGCTCTGATCTCAAGCAAAGAAGGGAGAGGGAGAAAAACCCCTCTTCCCCAGTTTGAAATTCCTACCTGCATTTTTATTGGCCAACTGCCCGAACCCCCCTGGCTGACACCTTTGCTAGGCACCTGAGCTAACCCCTTAGTCGCCAGGTTCTGATCAGCACTCCTCCTGTTCATGACACCCTCCTTTTCACGTCTCTCCCCTTTCCTCCCCTCCCTTTTTACATTAGGGAAACAGCCCCATTCCCAGCACTCCCCGTTTCACTGGCACAACCCAACTCTCACATTGCTTTGTGTTAGGCTCAGAGGAAGCTGCCTCCCACATTCAAGGATCATTGCTCTTACAGTTTAGGAGTTGTTGAACAAATGGACAAACAGACACTCAGAGAGATGGAATCACAGACAGACAGACAGACACACAGTCCTGAGAGCATGAGAGTTAGTGCGTCTGTCCATGAGTCTGTCCATCCACCCATCATTTGTTCAAGAACTCTTGAAAGGTGAGAGCTAGGATCCCCCAACTGTGCAAGGTCAGGGTTTGGTTGTGCCAGGACAATGGGATGTGCCTGGAATTGGACTGGTTTCCATGACACAGGAAGGGAGGGGCCTGAGAGCAGGGACAGTGACCACAGTGAGGGAGCGAGCACCATCTAGAACCAACCTGAATGAGCTCTGTGGCCTTTCCAGGTCCATGGAGATGGATGAACATCCAGCCAGCTCCACTTCAGTCCTTACCCGATGCATTCCAGCAGAGTTTGTTCCATTAGCGATCGATCCAGGCCCACCTGGACATGTGCAGATCACTTTGAGATCAGTGTAAATGCCTGTTCATCCATGTTAGATACATCTAGAACCCTTCACTTCTATTGGAGACCCCTGTCCCCACCCTTCCAGTTCTGGATCCACCCATCACTTGGACACTGCTGGTTGCTCTAGTAGGGGGTCACTGACCTGACCCAGAGGCAGCAGGGGGATTGGCTGGGACCTTCCACACAAACATGGCTGCTGCAGGGTTGCTCCTGGCTCTTTGATGAATTCCATGGAGGTGCATGACACCTTCCCTACTGGCCAGGGACCAAATTGACAAGGGATGGGGCTGAGCCCCGCTGAGGGCTGAAAATATGAATGGTGCAGCAGAAGTGTCTGTTGCTGGGGAATTGGGGGTGGGGAGAAGAGATGCTTTGGGTGTCACATCCACAAGGTCTGAGGTGGGAGGCTGGTATCTGGGAGATCGGAGCCACCCATCTCTATATGACACTAGGGGGCCAGGGTGTAATTTCTCACCCAGCACTGATACTGATCCGTTCTGTGCACAGTCCATGTAAACAGGATGGAGAAGGGCATAAACAGGGGCTTGGAGCAGTGACAGCAGCACAAAGATGCTCTTGGGCAGGGGCGGGCAAATGTTTTGGCCTGAGGGTCGCATCTGGGTCCTGATCCTGTATGGCAACATGAATGGGAATGTTACCGAGGTGGGGGAAGGGTTGTCTATGGGGCATCATTTTAAGGGAGGCTCTAAGGGGAAGGTGACTTAGGTGGGGTGGAGGATCCATGCAGTGTGATGGGGGAGTCTACAGGGGTGATACTGGCCCTCTCTACTCTCCGCCCCTTGGTGCTGGGGGACCTGAGGCTGTGGGGCAGTGGGGAAAAGATGAGGGGTTGGGAGCTTGCCTCCCCAGGTGTGCTGACTATAGGGTCTGATACAGGCTGTGGGATGCACTTTGTCCCATGTGTCCTAGAGAGAAACAGCCCCATGTCTCCTGAGCCACGCTTGAACCTGCCAGCCCCCATCATGGCTGGCAGTAGTGGGGAAAGGCCCCATGGTCATTCCCTGCTTCCCCTGAGCCAGCCCGTCTTCCAGCCCTCTAGTCCTCTCCTTGCTCCTGTTCCCCAGGTTTTACACCCCTGAGTCTGGGCTGGGCATGGGGATCCCATGGGGCTGCTTGTTCACTGTGAGGCCACCGGGGTCCTGAATAGACCCCCCAGTTCTCCATCTGTCCCCGCAACATACTGGGGCTGGGCCCCCCATTTTATAAACCTGCCTCGGGCCTCATGAATGCTAAGGAGGCCCTCGGAGCAAACCCAGAGCCCAGAGATGGGCCCTGGACCTGGCTCCTCACCCCCTGGGCCAAGGGCAGGAGATGGAACGGGACTGCAGATGGATATTTCATTGTGTATTTGTTGAGAAGCTGATGGGAGGTTGGAAAACCCCAAAGGAAGGGAACCGGGAAAACCCAGCTGGGAGCAAATGAGGCGAAAGGAAGAAGCAGGTGTTTCCAGCCATGGGGAAACTCGCCAGCATGGAGGCTTGTGGGGCAAACAAATGGTTGGAAAGGAAATAAGAGACGTGTTTGCATGGGAAAAGCAACCATTTTCTTTAGACACATTTGCCACCCTGCCCATCACTGGGCTATGGATTGAACCCAGAGCTCTCAGCCTTGTCCCCTGTCCGTGGGGAACCAGATCTGTCTGGGGTCAGACCCTTTCCCTGGGGAGGGGGGATTCACACACACACACACACACACAGAGCAGTGAGCATCGTAAGTCCAGCCATTCCTGCAACCCACCTTCTGGCCAACACTGGAAAAGAGTTCAGAGTCCTGGTCCAATGGGTCCGGCACTGGCAGAGTTGGGGAGATGGGTTTAGAATGGATGTGTGGGGATACCAAGGGAACTAGAATAGATGTCTTTCAAGGGGTTGATCTAAAATGAATGAATGGGGGACTAGGGGAAACTAAAATAAATCTCTATGGATGCAGATGGCTCTAAAATGAATGTATGGGAATCTAGAGGAAACTAGAATGGATCTCTATGGATGGAGATGGATCTAGAATGGATGTATGGGGATCTAGATGCTGCAGATGGATCTAGAATGAATGTATAGGGCTATTGAGTAAAGTAAAATAGATCTCTATGGACGGGGATAAATCTAGAATGTATGTATGGGGATGCCAAGGAAACTAGAATAGATCTCTATCAATGGGGATGGATCTAAAATGAATGTATGGGCATCTAGCAAAAACTAGAATATATGTTCATGGATGGGGTTAGATCTAGAATTGATTTACAGGGATCTAGAGGGAACAATAATAGAACTCTATGGATAGGGATGGATCTAGTCTGAATGTGTGGGGTCTAGAGGAAACTAGAACGGTTGTCTATGGATGGGGATGTATCTAGAATGAATGTATGGGGGTCTGGAGCATACTAGAATAGGCCTCTGTGGATGGGGATGGATCTAGAATGGAGCTACATGAAGTTATGTGAGTATAGACAGATGTAGAAAGAAATAGCATCAAGTGAATTGACTCTAGAAAAAACGAAATAATGGTGTTTGGGTATTCCCATCTCTGCACTGATGTTGAAAGGAAGTGAAGCTGCTCTGGAATGGAGCCAGGTGGTGAGATGTCGATCTGTCTGTGTCAGGGTGAATTTTATGGGCGTTCCCTGTACTGTGGAAACCCTGAGCCCTCAACACCCCTCATGAGCTGCTACCGCACTGATGCTGCTATCACACTACAAGTCTGTGACAGGCCTGGCACATACACAGCCATCCCCGGGCAGGGGCACACCCCACTGACTTCCAGGAATTATCGCCCAGCCACTCCCAGCCATGCCCAACTAGCGGGAAGCTCCTGGTCATAGGAGACTGGGGGTCAGGACTCCTGGGTCCTGTCCCACAAATCAAATATCAGAAACGGTGACACACATGAACCTCTGGGGAACATTGCAACCTGCCTTGTCACTCGATCATGGGGTTCAGAAGTTGCCATTCTTCTACAAAGGGATTTCACTAGCCAATCGCAGACAGAGTCTGCAGAACTGGAATTCATCGACAGATTGGACACTGTGACCCTGGGCTTGAACAGAAATATTAACTGGTTAACGCACTACAAAGCCCATTTCCCCTGCATTTGACATCCGCTTTTTCACATCAAAAGCTATGGAAAGGACCCCTCCAACTCTCTTAAGTAGCTTCATTAATACGGGTCCTACAATTGGCAGCAAACTGGTTTTGCTATATTAGAGACCTTGGATTCACTTATTTCCACTCCAACCCATCTGATGAAGTGGGTTTCTACCCACAAATCTCATGATAATAGACATTATAAAACATAAATATTTGTTAATCTCTGAGGTACCACACATCTACTTGTTGTTTTTAAAGTTATAAATAAACAGACCTCCTGTTCTGGTTCCCTTTGCTGGTTTTAAATCTGCTGCCTATTAATTTTATTTGGTCACCCCACGTTCTTGAGTTTTGAAAACAAGTAAATAACATTTCTTCATTCACTTTCTCCACACCACTGATGATTTTACAGACCTTGATCCTATCCTCCCCCATTCTCTTTTCTAAACTGAAAAATTTCAGTCATACGGCACCCATTCCAAACCCCTAATCATTTTTGTTGTCCTTTTCTGAGCTTTATCAAGTGCCAAGATGTTTATCTGAGATGAGGTGACCACATCCGTATGCAATATTCAAGATGTGGGTGTCCCATGGTTTTATACAAAGGCAGTAAGATATTCTCTGTCTTATTCTCTCTCCTTTTTTAAATGATTCTTAACATGCGGTTTGCTGTTTTGCGTGCCGCGACACAGGGAATGGATGTTTTCAGAGAACTATCCACAATGACTCCAAGATCTCTGTCCTGAGTGGGAACAGGTCATTTAGTCCCCTGCTGGACACATCTCTTGTCCCTCCATGTCTGTCCCTGCATTGGGCTAGATTCACAGGCAGGGGTAAATCAGCCGAGTGCCCCAGGTGACCCAGAGAGCTGGGTAGCTGGGAAGCTTCCTCCCTGTTCTCCAGCCCACCAATCTCAGTGTCTTCTGAAGTTTTGACCAGCAACAATTTTACACAAAGGCCCAGATCACGGACACAGGCATGGAACAACCTCAGGGCCAGAACAGATCTTCATGGAGCTCCATGAGGAACACCCTGAAGGACAAAGATTCTCCCTGAAGGGCCTATGTTGAGGAGGATCAGTTAGTCTGTTTTGAGGCCATGTTGATTTTTAAGAGAGAGCTAATTTATTTATTCAAATATCACATGCTACTTGGGGAACCTCCCCTTGAGAATCCATACTTAGCTCACCTCCTCCCAGTCACCTTCATGAACCAAATCTTTTCCACTGGTCAGAAACGACACCAAGGTCCTTGAACTTGGCCTGTTCTCCATGAACCCCATGCGGAGCGGTGTGGTGGGTAGGAGGAGGATTGGCCAACACTCAGGGTATGTCTACACTGCATGCCTCGGCTGAGAGAGGCATGTAAATTAGAAATACCGACACAATCAATGAAGTGGGCATTTAAATATCCCCCGCTTCATTAGAATAAAAATGGCCACCGCGTTGTGCCGGCTCAGTTGTTTGTCGGCTCAAAGCGGCAGTCAACACAGGATTGTTTGACAAGGAAAGCCGTTGTCGACCGATCCCTTATGCTCTAAATGAGAGGTTACTTATGTGGGGGTAGGAAGATTCATGGTGTGTGGTGAGGAGGACGGGCTCTATGGGGTGATGCCAGCCCCCTCATCTCTGTGCCACCAGGTGCCCCAGGCTGGCTGTTAGAGCCACACCGCTTGTGCAGACCCGCCACTGCACCACCCAGAGTATCAGAGCGGGGGGTCCAAGAAGCTCAAGGCCCCTGTGCTGGGGGAATAGAAGCTGAGGGGAAAGGGGCCAGATGGGGAGGGGCTAGGGGCCAGCCCCAGGTGGTAGGTTGGGGTGGTTCACAAGGGTCGATACGGCCCGTGGACTGAACTTTGCTCCCTCTGCCCTAGAGGGAAAAGGCCCCGTGTCTCCTACTGCCAGCAAGTGGGTCTGGCCTCTGGAGTGAGCAGAGGGACAGGAATTGGCCCTCCTGGCCCCCCTGAAATCTCGGGGCTGGAGGATCTTGCTGCAGAACAACCCTGGAGTGTTTCTGACACTGGTGGTTGGGGTGGGGCAGTGTTAGCCACATTCTCAGCCAGGGCCAGGCAGTGAGCGGCCGTGTTAGCCACATTCCCAGGCAGACGGACGGGCAGGGGCCCCATTGGCCATGGCGCCAGGCCAGGGACCGGAGCAGAGAGGAAACCTCCCGCTAGGTGGGTGTGGCCGCGACCTGAGAATTGCCCAATGGGCACTTTGGCCCATGGCCCGTCTCCAGTGGGCGTTCCTGGGAAGGAGTGTACGTGGGGCTCTGTGGCTGGCTGGCCCTACCCCCACTCTGCCCCTGCCTGGTCCGTATAAGCCTCAGGCCGGAGGGAGCAGCTCTGTGCCCAGCCTGGAATGGCTCTAATGATGCAGCACTTGGTGGTGGGGCTGCTGCCCTGGGCCTTCCTCATGCCCTCTGGGGGCTGGGCTGGTGAGTGGGGGAAGGGTGCTGGGTGTGTGCGGAGAGGGGCTCATGCAGTGTAGGGGGCTGTGGGTTCAGTGAGGGTCTTCCCCGACCTGCCTGAGGCCGAGGGTCTATTGGGACCCCTGCAGCCTCCCCTGAGTATCTCTGGGGCTCTTGGCCTATAGAGGTGGGTGGATGAGCCCCCCCAGAGGGCTTCTCTGAGATGACACTGCCAAGTCGTGTGTCCTATTTGGAGATGCTACGCACCACCGGCAGGGTGGCTGGGGAGACACAAGGAGTAGATGGTGGAGAGGGGCTGCAAGAGCAGGGAGCTAAGGTGGTGGGCTTGGACCTAAGACATTTGGGATCCTTTTCCAGCTCAGCCGAGGATCTCTGGGAGGAACATTAACTTGTGTATGGGTCTCTTATTTCCATGGGTTGCAGATGGAAATCAGGCACCTAAACCCCTTAGGAACATGCTCACAGGGCCTCTGATTCCCCTTTTAAGAATGAAAATTATTCTGTGTCTGTTTGGACCTGGACACTGCTCGGAGAAGGGATTGTAGGTCCGTGTGGTGACTAGCACAGTAAGAGGTCCCTGACCTCAGTCTCGGTCCCACAGTAAAGCCAATCACTGTGATTCCTTAAAGGGGAGATTTTCCAGCATTCCCACCCACCCACCTGGTGCCTTCTTCCCAGCAGATCCCAGAAGATTTGTCATTTCCCCAAGGGACATTCTCACTTTGCACTTTCAACCCCCAAACTATTTTTTTTTAAGCCTGAAAAATGGTCCCTTTGACATTTCCCAGCAGCGGAGGGAATGAACCAGGTTGCACAAAAAAAAAAAAAAAAAAAAAAGAACAATCCAGCCAAACTGTTGGGCAGAAAAGGCTCCCCGGGGTAGGGTTCATTTGGTGAAAGCCAATTCCCCTGGCACCAGTACTTTCGTGAGTCGGGCTTTGTCATAGGCTTCTTCCCCACTCTGGCACAATAAATGCAGAAGTGGGGGCCCGCAAAGGTACCCCAAAACCTGATCTTCCCAGGCTTTGGTATAAACTTCCCCCCAAAATCTTAAAAAAACCTAGATTTTGGGGATAAAGTTCACTGCCACCACCCAAGTAATGATAAGAAAATCAGGGGAGAGATCACTTGGGAAATCTCACCCCGAAGGCAAAAACCAGGACGCAAAAATTAACCAACACCAGGTTAA
Organism: Pelochelys cantorii; assembly: GCA_032595735.1. NCBI lineage: Eukaryota > Metazoa > Chordata > Testudines > Trionychidae > Pelochelys > Pelochelys cantorii. The sequence continues at coordinate 18,962,695 of CM064351.1, read as the reverse complement.
TAAAAGAAAAGAGACAGAACTTTTAGTATCACCACAATATTCCTGTTGCAAGCATCATGACTAGATGGAAAAGTCACCGATTAATAAACTCATGGGGGAAACCCCACCATGGGCGAAGATTTAATTACAAAGGAGAGCAAAACCCATTGTTAAAAATGCACGGACATCAGATCCCATTTCCCAACCCAGAAAACAATAAAATGTAATGGATTTATCTAAACTTTACCCTACTTACAGATAGTGAAGAGTCTGTCTGTCTCCTTCAGTAGCTGGAGAGAAACTGCCCAGGAACAAAAATTCCTTTGTCCCAGTTTGAAATTCCTACCTACATTCCTATTGGCCAACTCTACCTGGGTTGGCACCAGTTCCATCCCAGCCAGGTCAGAGCTTCAGATTCTCCCTCCAGCCTCATGGGGGGCCCAGTGTGGGGCAGAGCAGAGCAGGGGCTGGGATCCAGTCCCAGGGATCCCCCAGGGAGAGCATCAAGGGGGTGGAAGGAGGTTGTGGGACTCCCCCTTTGGGATGGGGAGATCAGTCCCTCTCCAGGGAAGTAACAGAGCCCTTTTTTATGGCTCTGTTCTCCCCCCAGGGGAGATCATCGGGGGAAGGGAAGTCCAGCCCCACTCCAGGCCCTACATGGCCTTTCTGCGTATACAACATGGAGGCAGTTATAGTCACTGCGGCGGGTTCCTGGTGGCAGAGAACTTTGTGCTGACGGCCGCTCACTGCCAGGGAGAGTAAGTGCCTCTGTCCTGGGATGTGGGAGTGGGAGGGGTCAGTGGGGGAGGGAGAGCCAGGAGCTCTGGCACTGGCATGGGGGGCAGGGGAGGGGCAGAGAGGAGGCCAGTCTGGGGGAGCAGAGTCCAGGGGTCTGACCTGCTCAGGGGGCGTCGGCGAATCTCCAGGGGCCTCTGCAACCCACGGCCCAGCCCCAGTGCTGGGTAAATCAATGGGGTTGCAGCCAGTCGCCCCAGCTGGGGTCTGTACCATGGCCCAGCATTTGGCAGGGAGGGGTCACAGCCCCAGGGCAGCTCTTCAGGGCTCTGGGCTTGGAGGGGGGGAGTTCAGTACAGAGGAAGGGGTGACAGGGCTGAAAAGGAGTTGAATCCCAGGATATCAGTGTGTAAGAGCCCATCCCCGGCCCCCTGACAATCCACGTGCTGCTCTCGGGGTTTACAGCAGGATCACTGTGTACTTGGGAGCCCATAACATTGGCCAACAGGAACCGAGCCGACAAGTGATCCCCGTGAGCCGGCAGATCCCTCATCGGCAGTACAACAGAGAGACATTAAACAATGACATCATGCTGCTGCAGGTACCACCCCCATCCCATCCTCCTCCCCCATCCCCAGGTGACCTTGAACTGCTGTAGGTATCACCCCCATCGCATCCCCCCACCGCCAGTGCCCTCACACTGCTGCAGGTACTAACTCCACCCCATCCCCCCACCGCCAGTGACCTCACACTGCTGCAGGTACCGCCCCCATCCCATCCCCCACCCCCAGTGACCTCACACTGCTGCAGGTACCACCCCCATTCCATGTCCCAGTTCTTGACTTAAAGTTTCTCCATTTAAGACACATGTATGTTTCCTGGCTCTCTTTGCCCTGACAGCTAAGTCGCAATGCGACACTGACCAGAGAGGTAGGGCTGGTCCGTGTAACAACTGGTCATCGCAGAGTGAGCGCAGGGACCATGTGCAACGTGGCTGGATGGGGCAGGACTAGCTTTACTACAACAACTGACATCCTTCGGGAAGTGAACCTGTCGGTGGTGTCTGATGACCTCTGTGAGAAGCGGTACCGGTCTTATTTCCCCTCCACCATGCTGTGTGTAGGGGACCCCTGCGACCCAAAGTCGACTTACAAGGTAAGCAATTTATTGCCTAATATACGTCCAGGGTCTCACAGCCACAGGCAGGGGGAATTTGTAATGGAAGAACTGCCAGAGTGCAAAGAATTACTTGCCGGGGCTCATGGCCGGGGTGACAGAGCTATAAAAAGCCAAGACCAGAGATCCAGGGCAATAAACAACCATTACCAAGGGTGAGAGAGCTGCAAACGGCCATGGTCAGAGGTGACAGGGCTCTCAGTGGCCAAGCAAGAGTTGCCATTGGTCAGCCCCAGTCCTTTGATGAGTGGATTTTCCATCGATACACAGCGGGCTGATGTAGATGTAGAAATGGGTGTCGCCTCAGAGCCAACATATTTAAGATGAAAACATGTAGCCAATACGCAGCTTCAGACACAATGATGAGACATGGATTTAAACAGGAGAATCACATGTAATAGCTTGTAACTTTTCCAAGGACGCCTTACATGCCGTGCCTTGCACAAGATTGATTGCAATTATGTGCCAATGGGACTTTCTAAGTGTGGCTACTCATCTTTCTTTGCGTACAGCATCGGATAGAAGGTGAGGCTAGATAATGACAGGGGCGTTTCTGGTCTCAATTCCCAGAGTCCTTCATCTTGGGCTTCTCAGTGTGAATTCAGTTTTTCAGATGTTTTGGGTTTACTGGCCCAGACAACTCAGGAGACCCTGATATAAGCCAGGCATTAACTCTTCTCTCCCGGCTTGTTCTCGGACAGGGTGATTCTGGGGGCCCTATTGTGTGCCGTGGACTGGCCGAGGGCATCGCCTCCTTTGTTGCCTATAACAGCATTGACCCTCCTGTTGGGTTCACTTGGATTTCCCACTTTGTGCCGTGGATCAAAGCCAACATGCAGTAAATCTAACAACACCGACCTGATCTTCTGCTACACAACCTGCTCCTGGAAACATGGGGTCAGACCTTCCTCTGAGTCTGGGCCCTACTATCTAGCATTGATTTCCCCACGCCTCTGAGCCAGTACTCCACTGCCCTGGGGCTGGACTGGAGCTGGCATCCCTTAGAGCAGAAATCCCATGGACCATATCCATTCCTGCTTGTGTCCTGGGTGCTGAGGAAACTGTGTGATGTTCCCTGCTTGATGTGTCACACATGCCGCTGGAGGCACATTAAATGGCTTTTTGCACCAGCTGGCGGTGGTGTCTGGACCCTAACCTTAACCCTGGACTCCTGATTGGCTGATTGTGACTGGTGCGTGCTCGAGTGCCTCCACCAGCCCTGAGTCCCCATGAGTGAGGGGCTGGGTATGAGTCTCATGGTAGGTGGAGGAAGAAACTACAGGTAAAGGAACATGTGGGGAGAAGGGGAAAAGGCCCCAGTTCAGGCAGGCACTAAGCCCAGGATGACTTTTGAATCCACAAGTGGCCCTTTGGATCCAGTCAGAAAAGGCAAGTGCTGAAAGCCAGAGATGTACCTACGTAACCAGCGAAACCAGTCAGGACATAGGGGTGGGAGGGAGACGGAGAGAGAGAGAGAGAGACTGGAGGGTGTCATGTAGCAGGGGCGGCATTCACTCTTGTAGCCACGGTGTTCACTCGGTTGTTGCATTCACTGGTGGTTTCTTGTGTTGTGTGAAATTCCTACTGTCCTGTGCTGCTCTGCAGTGACTCTGTGTGTGTGTGTGTGGGGGGGGGGGGTGCCCAGTGGGGGATGGGAACTTAAGGGGGAGGGCTCCTGAGGGGGAGGCACATAGCAAATAGCCCGGGCCATCCTGACACCCGAGCTGGGTGAAGGATTCAGGCAGGTGACAATTTGCCCAGGAATCTGGACAAAGCAGGAGGCGGGCAGCCTAGGGGCTGTGAGCTGTGGCTGGGAGTAGGAGTTAGTTTTGGCCAGGTTGGGGGAGAAGGGAGCCTAGCTGGCTGGGGGGGGGACAGGGCAAGGGCCCAGAGTTGGGGTTCTGGGCCCCCGTTTTCCCCAAGATGGATCATACTGACTGCTCCTGGTTCCTGTAACAAGAAGTCTTGGCTACGCTGTCTCCCTGTGAACCAATACACTTTCTGTGTTACATGCTGGCTGAGAGTCACACCTGGCTGGGGATGGAACTCAATGACTCCCCCATGCTCTGTGACAGATGGACAAAAAGAATTTACATGGAGAGAGAAGGAAAGATGGCTAAAGAGAGAGAGAGAAGAGTGTGGGGGGATAGATAGATAGATAGATAGATAGATAGATAGGGTGTATGGAGAAAGAAAGAAAGAAAGAAAGAATTCAATCATTGCCTTAAAAAGGGTGATTTTATGAAGAAAACTGAAAAGAGATACTCTTGGTAAAGCATACTTGATTGCCGGGTGTTACAGAACAACTGAGAACAAAGAGATTAAAACACAGAGGAAATGGTAACTCTGGGCTACAGCTAAACAAATAGTGTTTGGGAAAGGGGGACATATGGATGTAGCACAGATAAGTTTAAGCAAACAACAGAGCAAAGAAAATAACCTGATCACATCTAACTCGACATTCCCTAGCTACTCACAGATCTGTGCTTTAAGGTCCACCCCATTTCCATGCCCAGTGTTCCTTGCAGGCTTGATACTCCTGCCTGGTTCGATCCCTTTTGTTCTCCCAGCTTCTGGCTTAAAACTCCCACAAAGGGAACAGCAGGCAGATGTATCCTCCAATTCAGATTTCAACATTCTCTGTCATTGGCTGCCCTTGCTCCCTCCCAATACTCCCTAGCTACCTGAGTTTAACCTTTAGACACTGAATACTGGCCAGCCCTCCTCCTATCCAACCCACCCCTCCTGCTTCATTCTACACCAGATGTTACCCCCAGTGGCTTAGGGCCTAGACTGGCATTGGGAATCTCATTGTGCAGGGCCTGCTCCATTTGTACCCAACCCTGGAGCAGTGCTGTCCTCTGGCAGGACCCTTTGCTGGCCAAGCTAGGGGGAGCAGAGTGGGGAGAGGGACCCCACGGAGAAGAGCTCCAAGGGGCCAGCAGGGGAGGGAATGAGCAGGTGGAAAGTCAGTGTGGGAGGAAAATAAACAACCCGGAAAGCTTCTATGGCCCAGACTGGCCCCTAACCCCAACCTGCCCCGGTGTCGGGAGCTGAGCCAGGACAGACATCACTCTGAGTGTGACTCCCCAATGGTGCTGGACTGGCTCTGAGCCCAGGAGGGCTGATAGTGGACCAGGGCAGAGGGCCTGGTGGGAGGGAAGCTAGGGAGAGAGGGACCGGAGGGGCTGGCACAGATTGATGGACGGGAGGATAAGCTGGGACCTCCTGACCGAAGTGGACATCACAGCTGGTGGGGACAGACCTGTCACATCCCTAGGGTAGAATCTGGGCTGTGGCATGCTCTCTCTCTCTGTGTGTCTGTGTGTCTAGGGCAGGAGACTCAGAACAGGGGGCTGCAAGTTTGGAGAGCTGACAGAGGATGCCATGGCGATGAGAGTGATGCTGCTGCAGTGGCAAATCCTCTTGGGGGGGCCAGGGAAGCACTCCCCTGCGAGTGGGCCACCCCCCATGGCCTGCAGGCTGCCTTGGGGGCTTCAGGCTCTTGGGGCTACCCTGGCCAACAGAGGCGCCCCCTCCCGCGCCCCCCCCCCATGTGCTGCAGGCTCTCTCGGGAGTGGCCAGACTCTTAGGATGCCCCCCTTCTCCAGGGACCCCCAAATCTTTCAGCCTCTCTGTGCAGTGGCAGACTTCAGATTTGGGATGGGGAGTTTTTACCGGTGTGGTGGCAGGCAAGATGGTGGAGCACCACCCTGCTGGCCACACCCTTGGTGTTGCAGCTTCCCCTGGTGCCCATTTCCAGTATTGTGGCCTCCTCTCTGTGCCCCTCCCTTTCACGTCCCTTCATGCACAGCCCCCTCCTTTTCCTTGTTAAGGGAAGCAGCCCCATTCCTTCCCATTTTAGGTTGGACTTCAGGAAAAAATTCCTACCTGTCAGAGTGGTTAAACACTGGAATAAATTGCTCAGGGAGGATGT
>CM064351.1:18906729-18956768 GCA_032595735.1 Pelochelys cantorii | reverse complement strand
GCACTCCATGGCCCCAGCTGTGCACTCCATAGCCCCAGCTGTGCACTCCATAGCCCCAGCTGTGCATTCTATAGTCCCAGCTGTGCACTCCATAGCCCCAGCTGTGCACTCCATGGCCCCAGCTGTGCATTCCATAGTCCCAGCTGTGCACTCCATAGTTCCAGCTGTGCACTCCATAGTCCCAGCTGTGCACTCCATAGTCACAGCTGTGCACTCCATAGCCCCAGCTTTGCACTCCATAGTCCCAGCTGTGCACTCCATAGCCCCAGCTGTGCATTCCATAGCCCCAGCTGTGCATTCCATAGCCCCAGCTGTGCACTCCATGGCCCCAGCTGTGCATTCCATATCCCCAGCTGTGCACTCCATAGCCCCAGCTGTGCACTCCATAGTCCCAGATAGGCACTCCATAGCCCCAGCTGTGCATTCCATAGCCCCAGCTGTGCTCTCCATAGCCCCAGCTGTGCACTCCATAGTCCCAGATAGGCACTCCATAGCCCCAGCTGTGCACTCCATAGTCCCAGATAGGCACTCCATAGCCCCAGCTGTGCACTCCATAGCCCCAGCTGTGCACTCCATAGTCCCAGATAAGCACTCCATAGCCCCAGCTGTGCATTCCATAGCCCCAGCTGTGCACTCCATAGTCCCAGATAAGCACTCCATAGCCCCAGCTGTGCATTCCATAGCCCCAGCTGTGCATTCTGTCGAAGTAAAAACTTCACTCTGTTTACGCGGCTAAAATATATGGTTTTATTGGCCAATAAAAGCAAAGTGAGCCAAACGTGGACCCAGCAAAGTCAGGCCCAGTAAGGCTGGCTAATACAATCAATCCTAGTATTTTATACCCTTAACCAAACAAGTCTGACGTCAGGGCAAGAAATCAAAATAAACTTCAGAGAGGAATTATTATCAGCAAAGAAACAAACAGGTTTAGAGGGAGTTTGAGCTTCAGCTCAAAATAGTTCATTAACACATTCCAACAGCGCATCCCTCTGGCCTCTCCCCACCTCGGTGAAGGCCAGTTCACTCCCTCTAGTATACGTGCAGACACAAGTAACTGAAATGGCTTTTGTTATACAGAATGGCTTCTAACTAAACATGTAAAATGGTTACGGCAGTCTCTACAATTCCATAGCCCCAGCTGTGCATTCCATGTATCTTAACCTTTCACAAGTTTTATTGCATGCAATTCAGGAGCACTTTTAAAGCACTATATACATATATATATAGTACTAAGCAATTAAAATGGCATTTAAAGACATTAAAAGACATCACAAGCATTAAAAGGCATTAAAAGCAATATTTAAATGGAATAATTATCAATCTAAATCTAACCCTTAACCCAATTTAGAAGCTTAATTCTTAATTCAATTTAACACACACACACTCATACACACATTCCACTCACCCTCTGGGGCTGGCCAGGGCCCAGGTAATGTTGGTGAATTTGGTTGAGGCAGAAGTCCAACATGTACGTCACCAGTGGACTCCAACTCATGGGGCAAATTGGTGTGGTATATAGCCCCTCGGAGGAGGGGTAATCAGTCCTTGTGGAGTGATATCCATTGGTTACACACAGTCCAGGTCTGGGTGAGGTTGCACACCCGCCCCCCCCCCCCTTCTGCAGGTGTTCTCATGACTGATCTTGGAGCCTCCTGCTTACACCACCCAATTCTGCTTGACTCGCTATGAATGATAAACCATAGAATGTCCTTGACGAGGTTTCTCCCTTGTTCCTCCTTCCTATCTAGGAACCTTGCCTCCTTCGGTACCATTTTGTCTCCTCAGAACACAGACCCAATTCTCTTATTTCATACAGTCCTTTCTCTTAAAGTTGTAAACAAGTCCATAATCCTGTGGGGGCACTGGCTTGAACCTTAGTATGGCCTCTCTTCAGCTCACTTACTGTTAACTCACTCATGCCAACCAGTCACACTACCCATGATTCATGACACGGGGACACCCAAAGCACCGGCCTTAGGGTGGCTGCCCCAGACCATTCAGTGGATGTGTCAGCTCTGCCTGCATACAAGGAGACAGACGATGCTACAGAACACAGCTATACCTTTGAGGTGGCGTGCGACTCATGTGATTCCCGAGGACATGAAATTCGGTATTTTGGTCACGGAGGGAACTTATAAACCCCTCAATCTAATCAATGACACGCCAGTTCAGGGGGCTCTCCATGGCTCTCCATCCAAAGACATGGTTTGGAAGCAATTTCAGATGACCCCTTGTGATGGATAGGAGGAGGGTTGGCCAACACTTGGTGATGAAAGGGTTAAACTCAGGTCGGTAGGGGGTGTTGGCAGGGAGTCAGGATAGCCAATGGCAGATATAAATTTAAATCGGAAGATACACCTGCTCTTTGCTTTGTGTGAGTTTTAAGCCAGGAGCTGAAGGAACAAGATGAATTGAACAAGGCAGGACTAGCAGGCCTACAAGGAACACTGGGCATGGAAAAGGAGTGGACCTTGAAGCACAGATCTCTAAGTAGACAGGGAATGTCTAGTTAGACACGATCCGGCTATTTTCTTTGTCTTGTTGTTTGGATAAACTTCTCAGTGTGAAATCCATGTGCTCCCTTCCCCATTTCCTGTATCTAAGCTGCACACAGAGATACTATTTCCTTCTGTGCTTTAATCTGTTCTTTCTCAATTGCTCTGTAACACCCAGCAGCCATGTACACTTTACCAAGTGTATCGTTTTGTTTTGTTCATAAAATCACCCTTTTTAAGGCAATGATTGGGTTTTTGTGTCCTAGTGGGTCACAGGAGGTCTGTGTGTGCCTGCCTAAGGCAGAGAGGTCAGCTAACAGAGATTGCCGTTTGTATTCTCTTTGTATTCCCAGCTCTCTTGAGGAAAAAGAGAATGATGTACCCCTCTTCCAGGTACTCTCCTCTGTGGTTCAGGAAGAAAGGGTGGTTGTTTTTTTTTACTTGCTGGTGGCAGCTGCCTCCCAAGGTCACAGGATTTGTGACCTCGGGGAGTTTTTAAGCAGAATCCTTATAGAGGCAAAGGATTTGTAAGGTCTCTTGGAGTATTCCAGCTTCTGCACTCAGTGTGTCAGAGTAGGGAACAGCCTTGACAAACCATGAATCCAGCCTTCCCCTATAGGGATGAAATCCCCACCCCCCACTAGAGTCCTGGCAGATGTAGCAGCTTGTCTGGATTTCCTGGTTTAGGTTGATCGCTCATCCCCAATGTCACTTTTGTGCAACTTCATTTTTTATTCCAGGTTGCCCACAAAGCAGGGAGCAAAATGCACCCGACTGGGAAGGGCAGGGCAGGGGAGGGAGGAAGGAAGAGAAGAGTGAGGGGGGATTTGATAGCTGCCTTCAATTCCCTGCAGGGGGGTTCCAAAGAGGATGGAGAGAGGCTGTTCTCTGTGGGGGCAGGTGGCAGAATGAGGAGCAATGGTCTCAAGTTGCAGTGCGGGAGGTCTAGGTTGGAGATTAGGACGAACTATTTCCCTAGGCGGGTGGGGAAGCGCTGGGATGGGTTCCCTAGGGAGGGGGTGGAATCTCCACCCCGAGAGGTTTTTAGTCTCAGCTTGACAAAGCCCTGGCTGGGATGATTTAGTTGGGGTTGGTCCTGCTCTGGGCAGGAGGCTGGACTTGATGACCTCATGAGGTCTCTTCCAGCTCTCTGATTCTGATTCTATGAAGGATCAGCCCTGGGGATCGATCTGCAATTGCTCAGTGTGGCCGTCGCTCAGGTCCCTGCCAGCTTGCCTGGCTGGCGCTGGGCACAGGGGTGTGTGGATCGGGTGCTGCCCCCACAGGAACTAACGGTGAGAACGGCCCAGTGACCCCAGGGCAGGAGGTGGGATTAAAGTGGCCCAGCAGGGCAGTCATGGCGAGGATCTGCCATAAACGTCACTTAGTCGGCTGACATGGGAGACAGCCCCACACCACCGAGTCTGCTGGGTTCATGTCCAATACCCCCGGGGACATGATCCAGCAGTTTCCCTAGCAATGAGGCAACCAAAGGGTTGGGATTTCCCAACAAGAGCTGGGCTGCAACCCAGCTCCTAACACCCCTAGTTTCTCTGCCTGGACACTCCTGGGTCAGGGCAGGGGTGGGCAATAATTTTTTGACCGGAAGAGGTGGGGCCTCAAGGGGAAGGGGCAGAGCCAGGACATGTCTGTGATTCCCTGCTCACAGACCCTGATAGGTCTGGGGGTGGGAGGGTCTTTGCCCCCCGCCCTCACCAGAGAGAACCACAAGTTGTTCTAGGTGTCCATGCCTCTGGCGGTGGAAGATGACTTTGTGTGCTCCCCCCACTGCCTCCCCCAAGTCAATCAGTGCTTTGGAGGGGAGGTGGGGAGCAGGCAAGGTCTCCTTCTACCCTGCCCCCATCCTGCACCCCTGTGAGAATGGGAGGAGACATTGTGTGCTCCCCCCCCCAAGCCCTGACTGGCCTGGGTGTGGGGGGAGCACAAAATCTCTTGCTCCCTGCCCCCCAGCCTGCAATGCTTAGAGTCGATCACCTGACTGGCTTGGGGGTGGGGAGCAGCAGGGCCTTCGGGGGCCAGTTCAACCCACGGAGGCGCTTTTGCTCACCCCTGGGTTAGGGCTGCTTGAGCGGAGCGATGATTGAGGGGGTTCCATCTGAGAGGCATTGTCACCCCACCTGCAAAGCCGCCCTCCATCCGGACCCCTCCAAAGCACAAGAAGTGGCGCAGCTCCGGCCTGGGCTGGGATTCACAGCTGGGATCTGGCCTGCAGGTTTCTCATCATCTCTCGTATCCAGGGGACAAACATGGGGATTTTCGTGTAAACCGTGGGAGCTTTAGTAGGCCCCCAGGAGACGATGCCCTGGGCTGTTCCTCCACACAGCAGGGGGTCCCCGGAGTCACCCTGCAAAATGGAACGAGCCACAGAAGGAAAACGGCTCATTTCCTGCTTTGCCCGGGGCAGTGACACCCCCGACAACACCCCTGGTCTCTGCTTCAGCCCATCCATGCCTCAACAGAACTCAGGCTCCCCTCCTAATGCCCTGTCCTGCTGGTTTCTGCCTCCCCCCAAGACAAAACCAGACATTTGCCTGTTGATGTGTACAGCACCTGGCACAGCAGGGCCTCATAGCTACTAACAGGAACTCCAACAGCCTTGTCAATCACAGCCACTTATCCGGGGGAAGGGTTGAGGGGAGGTACCTTTCCAACATTGTAAAACTGGGCTGGGTCCCCCACACACATCATGGTGGAGAGGTCGTAGTGATGATACAGCCAGTCGGGGTCCCTCGGACACGTGGCGTCCGGCATCACCACCATGTCCACTTCCCGGAGCATATCTGACAAAGACATATCTGGCAAAACCTTGCCCCAGCCGGCGACGGTGCACAGTGTCCCTGGCTTCACTTCCTCATTAGCACAGGGCAGATTGATGGTACCCACACAGCCGTTCAGCACTGCATCTGCTTCCAGCTGAGGGACAGGAACAATGAAACTCAGTCTGATGCCCACAGTCAGCACTGAAACTACAAATCCTCTAACCATGTGATGGTGGGGGGAGTATGTACAGCAGTGTGAGTCACTAGGGGTGGGGGGATGGGATGGGGGCCATTCCTGCAGCAGTGTGAGGTCACTGGGGGTAGAGGATGGGATGGGGCGGTACCTGCAGCAGTGTGACGTCACTGGGGGTAGGGGATGGGATGGGGGCAGTTCCTGCAGCAGTGTGAGGTCACTGGGGGTAGGGGATGGGATGGGGGCAGTTCCTGCAGCAGTGTGAGGTCACTGGGGGTAGGGGATGGGATGGGGCAGTTCCTGCAGCAGTGTGAGGTCACTGGGGGTAGGGGATGGGATGGGGGCAGTTCCTGCAGCAGTGTGACATCACTGGGGGTAGGGGATGGGATGGGGGCAGTTCCTGCAGCAGTGTGAGGTCACTGGGGGCAGGGGATGGGAGGGGGCAGTACCTCCAGAAGCAAGATGTCGTTGTTTAAAGTCTCCCCATTGTACTGCGGGTGGGGGATCTGCCGGCGCACTCGGATCACTTGCTGGCTCGGTTCCCGATGTCTGATGTTGTGGGCTCCCAGGGTGACAGTGATGTTACTGTAAAAGCCGAGAGTCACCCACGTGGGGCGTTAGGGGCGTTTGTCTTGCTCATAAATTCTGACCTTGCAGGGACGGGGCAGCCCAGGGCTCTCAGGCCGGTTCTCAAATTCCTTCCCTCCCCTTTGGGCTTGAGCGTCCGCTCCATCCCAGTCAGCTCTCCCCTTCCAGGTAGATCCAGGCAGGGGTCCATGCCCAGCCCTCCATCCCAGCGCCCTGCAGAGCTGCCCTGGGGTTGTGGCCCCTCCCTGCCACACGCTGAGCTTACTGCCCAGAGCCCCCATTGATTTACCCAGCGCTGGGGCTGGGCCGTGGGTTTCAGAGACCCCCAGGGACTCACCAACGCCCCCTGAGCCGATCAGACCTCTGCGCTCTGCTCCCCCCGCCTGGCCACCCCCGGCCCCTTCCCTGCCCCCCACACTGGCACCCAGCTCCCCCTCCCCCACTGACCCCACCTACCCCCAGGTCCCAGCCCAGAGACCCTTGCTCTCCCTGGCAGTGAGCGGCCGTCAGCACAAAGTTCTCTGCCACCAGGAACCTGCCGCAGCGAGAAATCTTCTCTCCACGTCATATTTTCAGAAAGGCCGTGTAGGGCTTGGAGTGGGGCAAGGCTTCCCAGCCCCCGATGATCTCCCCTGGGGGCAGACCAGGTTCATGCAAAGATCCCCTGTGATGCTCCCCTAGGATCTCTGCTCCCTGTTCTGCTCTGCCCCACACAGTGGCCCCCCATGGGGCTGGAGGAAGAATCTGCAGCTCCGACCTGGCTGGGGGCAGAATCTGTACCAATCTCCCTAAGCGTGGGGTGCTAATCCCCCTGCCTTGTGTTCACAGCTCTGTGGGCCATCGTCACCCCAGGCTAGTCCAGCCCGTCCCCAGCAGGGCACGGACGGGGCTTCTGGGGCTGCTTCTCCACCCATCCACAGGGACCAGGCTGGGCTGCTCCTCGCCCGACTCACTGAAATACCGGTGCCAGGGATACTGGCTTTGTCTGAATGAATCCTACCCCAGGGACCCTTTTCTGCCCCCAGCTTGGCTGATTTTTCTTATGCAACCTGGTTCTTTCCCTCGACGGGTGGGAAATTTCTAAGGGACATATTTCAGGCTTTGGTGGCTGAAATGCAGGTTAGTTTGGGGGTTGAAAGTGCACAGTGAGAATGTCCCTCAGGAAAACAACAGATCTTCTGGGATCTGCTTGGGAGAAGGCGCCAGGAGGGCGGGTGGGAGTGTTGGAAAATCTCCCCTTTAAGGAATCGCAGCAATTGGCTTTATTGTGGGACCTAAACCAAGGTCAGGGACCTCTTACTATGCTAGTCACTGCACGGACTCACAACCCCTTCCCTGAGCAGTGTCCAGTCCAAACACACACAGGCAGAATAATTTTTGTACTTAATAATCGGAGCGTGTTCCTAAGAGGTTTGGGTGCCTGGTTCCCATGAGCAACCCATAGAAATAAGAGCCCCATGGACATGTTGAAGTTTCCCCCAGAGATCCTGGGCTGAGCTGGAAAAGGATCCAATTTTTCTTAGCTCCGAGCCCGTCACCTTAGCTCCCCTCTCCACCATCTGTTCCTTGTATCTCCCCAGCAGCCCAGCCGGCTCCAAGGAGGACCCACAGTTTGGCAGTGGGGTCCCACAGAAGCCCGCTGGGGGCTGATCCCCCCACTCTCATAGGCCGAGAGCCCCAGAGGTACTCAGGGGAGGCTGCAGGGGTCCCAATAGCCCCTTGGGCCCAGGAGGATCAGGGGAAGACCCTCACTCAACCCACAGCCCCCTACCCTGCATGGGCCCCTCTCCGCACACCCAGTGCCCTTCCCCCACTCACCAGCCCAGCCCCCAGGGGGCAGGAGGAAGGCCCAGGGGAGCAGCCCCACCGCCAAGCGCTGCATCGTCAGAGCCATCCCGGGCCAGGCACGGAGCCGCTCCCTCCGGCCTGAGGCTTATATGGACCAGGCAGGGCAGAGCGGGGGCAGGTCCAGCCAATCAAAGGGCCCCACGTACACTCCTGCCCGGGAACACCCACTGGAGATGGACCATAGGCCAATGTGCCCATTGGGCAATTCTCAGGTCACGGCCGCGCCCACCTAGCGGGAGGTTTCCTCTCTGCTCCGGTCCCTGGCCTGGCGCCATGGCCAACGGGGCCCCTGCCCGTCCGTCTGCCTGAGGATGTGGCTAGCACAGCCCCACCCCAACCACCAGGGTCAGAAACGCTCCAGGGCCGCTCTGCAGCAAGATCCCCCAGCCCGGGATTTCAGGGGGGCAGGAGAGACAATTCCTGCCCCTCTGCTCACTCCAGAGGCCAGACCCACTTGCTGGCAGCAGGAGACACGGGGCTTTTTCCCTCTAGGGCAGAGGGAGCAAAGTTCTCCCCACAGGCTATATCGGACCCGTCTGTCCTGCCCTGACCTCCCACCTGGGGATGGCTCCCAGCCCCTTCCCATATGGCCCCTTCCCCCACAGCTTCAGCTCCCCCAGCACCGGGGCAGTGCACTTCTCTGCCCCCCAGCCTTGATGCTCTGGGCAGCAGCAGGTCCGGACGAACAGTGTGGCTGTAACACAGCCAGCCTGGGGCGCTGGGTAGCACAGAGCAGGGAGGGCCAGAATCAAACCACCACGCCCCATGAACCCTCCTACCCCCACCTAAGTAAGCTCCCTCTTAGAGACCCTCCCCCAACTGCGCCCCATAGACACCCCCTCCCCCACGGCAGTAACATCCCCATTCATGCCGCCATCCGGTGTCAGGTCCCAGATGCGACCCTCAGGCCAAAGGATTTGCCTGTCCCTGCCCTAGGGCAACTCTGTACTGCTGTCCCTGCTCCAAGGACCTATTTCTGCCCTTCTCCCTCCTGTTTACATGGGCTGTGCACAGCACGGATCAGTATCGGCGCGGGGTGAGAAATCACACCCCGGCCCCTCAGTGTGAGATAGAGATGGGTGGCTCTGATCTGCCTGATACCACCTGCCACCTCAGACCTTGTTTTCGTGACACCCAAAGCATCTCGCCCTCTCACCCCCCGAGATGTCCAGTGACGGACACTTCTGCTGCCCCATTCAGTTTGCCCGCCCTCAATGGGGCTCAGCCCCATCCCCTGTTGATTTGGTCCCTGGCCACTGGCAGAGGTGTGTTACCCTGTGTAGAGGCAATATGTATAATGTGTAGGGTATACAAAATGGAGTCTGTGAGGCTTCCATTTTGAAGAAGGATGTTTTTGCCACAAGAGTAGCTTCCCGCCAAAACATCTGCATTGCACACGGCCCTCTGCCTGTGCACTCCTCTCAAAATCATGTGCACACGTCCCCACTGTGCTGCACCCCTCACCAAAGCTGCACTCATCCCTGTAATTATCTGCACACGGCCCTACGCGTTGCACTCAGCACGCCAATCCCTTTTCCCGCCTCCAGGCCAATAAAAGGTCTGGGCCGAGGAGCGTTCGGGTTCGTCTGGTTCTTGAGGCTCCTTGGGTTTTATACCCTTTGGCTACATCTACACTGCTCATTGTCGCGCAGTAGGATATGCAAATGAGGTGCAAGGATGAATATTGCCACGTCTCATTTGCATACTGAATGAGCCGCCATGTTTGCGGCACGGGCTTTTGCGCAAGAAGGAGCTGTCTACACTGCACTGTTGCCCTCGGGCAGCCAGAAGATCCTCGACCGGAAAAAAAAAAAACCCTCTTGCGCAGAACCGTTCTGCCGCTTATTTTTAGGTAGAACGGCTCTGTGTAAGAAGGGTTTTTTTGCACAAGGAGCAGTGTAGACAGCTCCTTCTTGCGCAAAAGCCCGTGTCGTAAAAATGGCGGCTCATTCGGTATGCAAATGAGGCACTGTGATATTCATCCCCATGTCTCATTTGCATATCTTATTGCGCAACAATAAGAGTTTTTTGAAGGGGGTGAGTGTGACTCTGGGCAGTTGTCTGGGACTAGTCAGTTCTTCTGTAACCAAGGGGAAAGTGTCTCTCAGGGTATGTCTACACTGCATTCTTCTCGCTCGAGAGGAATGCAAATGTAGACATCCAAAATTGCATATGAAATGGGGATTTAAATATCCCATGCTTCATTTGCATAATCGCGGACTGATTGCGCAACAATGTGCAGTGTAGACGTAGCCTGAGTGTTCGTGTCTATCCACGTATGGATTAATGGTTTTGTGATGAAGCCTTGTTTTGACTCAGGTGCCACCTACCTGTGGCTGGAGTTATTACAATTGGACTTGGACTTTATCATCTCTCCACATTCCTTCCGGACCGGATGGTTTTCCTGAAGAGCTAATCATCACCGCAGCCTGGGAGAGCCATTATCCGTGTGGTAGAGGATCTTCTGGCAGCCCTAGGCCCACAGGCTGGGATCACTACACCAAGGGATCTCCTCGCTGGTCCTCCTTCGAGGCTTTAAATTAGCTTAGAAGTTGCTGAGCGCGAGTGCCGATTGTTTGACATTTTGTAAAGTATTACCTTTTGTGTATGGGTCTTTTCTATCTTCTTTATATCTAGGGATAGGGTGGGTCGTGTTCTTGTTCCTGTTTTTGCTGTTTAAATTTAATACATGGTTTGGCCCTAAGCCTTGTGTGAGCCTGATTATTGGGCCATTTAAGCGTCGGTGATAGAGATATGGAATACCAGGCATACCTTGCTTCTGGTTCAGGGTGTCTGGCGAGACCACCACCCGGACAACAACACCACCTTCACCTACGTCCGGGTGGAGGACGATCGGTCGAGCCACTCCCGGTTGGATCGCATTTACCTCTCCCGTTTCCATCTGGCACAAGCCCACTCCTCCAGCATCCGGCCGGCCCCGTTCACGGACCACCATCTGGTGGCCGTGAAAGCCTCTCTGAGTTCAGAGAGGCTGGGGCTGGCCTATTGGCACTTTAATAATAGCTTGCTGGAGGACGTGGGTTTTGTGGCATCCTTCCGGGAGTTCTGGCTGGCCTGGCGGGGGCAGTGGCCCGCCTTTCCCTCGGCGCAGCAATGGTGGGACGTGAGGAAAGTGCGCACCCAGCTCTTCTGCCGTGACTACTCCCGGGGCGCCAGCCGGTGGAAGGATGCGGCGATAGAGCAGCTGGAATGGGAGGTCTTGAAGCTTGAGAGGCGTCTGGCATCTGCCCCCGAGGATCCACTCCTCCACGAGGCATACCGGGAGAAGCAGGAGGAGCTCCGGGCCCTGGAAAATCACAGGGCTTGGGGCACCTTTGTTCGATCTCGCATCCAGCTCCTTCGGGAGATGGATCGTGGCTCCCGCTTCTTCTACGCCCTGGAGAAAAGGAGGGGGGCCAAAAAGCACGTCACCTGCCTTTTGGCGGAGGATGGCACCCCCCTCACGGGTCAGGCAGAGATGCGTGGAAGGGCCAGGGCCTTCTACGCCAGTTTGTTCTCCCCGGATCCGACCGAAGCCGACGCCTGCAAGGTGCTCTTGATCGAGCTCCCGACGGTCAGCGCGAGTGACCGAGACCAGCTGGAGACGCCTCTCACTCTGGCTGAGTTCTCGGAAGCCCTCCGTCTCATGCCCAACAATAAAACCCCGGGCATGGATGGGCTGACCGTGGAGTTCTACCGCGTGTTCTGGGACGTCCTCGGCCCAGACCTCGTCATCGTCTGGGCCAAGTCCTTGGAGAGCGGGGTCCTCCCTCTGTCGTGGAGGCGAGCTGTGCTTGCCTTATTGCCAAAGAAGGGGGACCTCCAGAACTGGCGTCCCGTATCGCTCCTCAGCACGGACTACAGGGTCGTAGCAAAAGCCATCTCACTGCAACTGCAGTCCATGCTGGCGGACGTGATCCATGCTGACCAGACCTACACCGTCCCGGGCCGTAGCATTTTTGATAACCTGTATTTGGTCTGGGATCTCTTGGAGCTCGGGTGTAGGGATGGCTTGTCGTTCGCCCTCCTGTCCCTGGACCAGGAGAAGGCGTTCGACAGGATGGACCACGGGTATCTCCTGGGCACCCTGCAGGCCTTTGGCTTCGGGCCCCGTTTTGTGGGTTTTCTCCGGGTGCTGTATGCCCTCGCAGAGTGTTTGGTCAGGCTCAACTAGACCCTGACCGAGCGGGTCAGCTTCGGGCGGGGGTACGTCAGGGGTGTCCGCTGTCGGGCCGGCTGTACGCTCTGGTGATCAAGCCCTTCCTCCGTCTCCTCCATAGGAGGTTGACGGGGTTGGTGCTCTGAGAGCCGGAGCTACAGCTGGTCCTGTCAGCGTACGCCGATGACCTACTCCTCGTGGTCCAGGACCCGGGTGACCTGGCGCGGGTGGAGGCCTGCCAAGCTGTCTACTCAGCAGCCTCCTCCACCTGGGTCAACTGGGTCAAGAGCTCTGGCCTGGTGGTCGGGGACAGGTGGCAGGCCGGCTCCCTCCCACCCGCGCTTTAGGCCATCAGGTGGAGCGCGGGTCCGCTGCCCTATCTGGGCGTTTATTTATCTGCCACGCATCATTCTCCGCCAGAAAACTGGCAAGGTTTGGAGGCCAGGGTGGGTGAGCGGTTGTGGAGATGGGCAGGACTCGACTGGCTCACACTGGGAAGAGCAACGACCCGCCGGGTCTGCCCCAGAGTTTGGCTCCTCACTAACGTAACCCAGCCGCTCCCTAGGCAAGGGGCAGAACCCGGCCCTGAACCTGGATCTTAAGTCTCCTGATGGGTTAGGTGTGACCAGAGCAGAAGAGTGGCTGGCGGAGGGGACTGCAGCTTGAAAGGGGGAGGAAACTCAGGCTGGGCTGTGGGGCATTCAGCCCCTCTGCCAAGCAGGCCTGACGTCTGGGCCTCTCCAAGGCACAGGAGCGAGGCAGAGCCGGGCTGTGCAGAGACCCCCAGGGGGGGCTCAGGGCTGAGGCCGACCCATTTCATTCCGGATCCAACCGATGAAGGCGGAGACTCTCATGTACATGCCATGGGTTATCCCAGGGCCTGATACCCGGGAGACGATGCCCTGGGCTTTTCCATCACACACCAGGGGACCGCCGAAGTCGCCCTGCAGAACAAACCAGGACAGGGATGGAAAATGGCTCAGGGACACCCCGATGCCACCCAGCCCCTCCTTGGCCCCTCCCAAGCCCAGCCCCCTTGTCTCAGCCCGATCACTGAAAGTCTCCCTCACAGCGGTGATGCACTAAGAGATTCAAGCCAGGGGCAGATTTACCGTTGTAGTATCTCCGCACTTCTGTGGGTGCTCCGCACTCAGCATGGTCACCGGGTCATAGTAATCATACTTCAACCCCTCGTCATCCTCCAGCACCTCCACATCCACCTCCTGCAGCACGTTGGAAACAGCAAGAGTGCGGCCCCAGCCGGCCACACTGCCCACCGTCCCGGGCTCCACCCCTTCACCGGTCTCAGGCAGGGGGATGGTTTTCACAAATTTATTCAGCTTCGCAGGCTTCTCCAGCTGTCACACAGGAAGGGTGAATATGAATCTCAGGGTTGCACTAAAGGGAAAAGGGATGAACATCATCCCCAGCAAAACCTCCCAAAGACATTTGCTTCTAGGTGAGCGTAGGGGATGGGATGGGGGCGGTACCTGCAGCAGTGTGAGGTCACTGGGGGTGGGGGATGGGATGGGGTGGTACCTGCAGCAGTGTGAGGTCACTGGGGGTGGGGGATGGGATGGGGTGGTACCTGCAGCAGTGTGAGGTCACTGGGGGTGGGGGATGGGATGGGGATGGTACCTGCAGCAGTGTGAGGTCACTGGGGGTGGGGGATGGGATGGGGTGGTACCTGCAGCAGTGTGAGGTCCCTGGGGGTGGGGGATGGGATGGGGATGGTACCTGCAGCAGTGTGAGGTCACTGGGGGTGGGGGGATGGGATGGGGGCGGTACCTGCAGCAGTGTGAGGTCACTGGGGGTGGGGGATGGGATGGGGCGGTACCTGCAGCAGTGTGAGGTCACTGGGGGTGGGGGATGGGATGGGGCGGTACCTGCAGCAGTGTGAGGTCCCTGGGGGTGGGGGATGGGATGGGGATGGTACCTGCAGCAGTGTGAGGTCACTGGGGGTGGGGGGATGGGATGGGGGCGGTACCTGCAGCAGTGTGAGGTCACTGGGGGTGGGGGATGGGATGGGGCGGTACCTGCAGCAGTGTGAGGTCACTGGGGGTGGGGGATGGGATGGGGTGGTACCTGCAGCAGTGTGAGGTCCCTGGGGGTGGGGGATGGGATGGGGATGGTACCTGCAGCAGTGTGAGGTCACTGGGGGTGGGGAATGGGATGGGATGGGGGCGGTACCTGCAGCAGTGTGAGGTCACTGGGGGTGGGGGATGGGATGGGATGGGGATGGTACCTGCAGCAGTGTGAGGTCACTGGGGGTGGGGGGATGGGATGGGGGTGGTACCTGCAGCAGTGTGAGGTCACTGGGGGTGGGGGATGGGATGGGGGCGGTACCTCAGCAGTGGGAGGTCACTGGGGGTGGGGGATGGGATGGGAGGCGGTGACCTGCAGCAGTGTGAGGTCCACTGGGGGTGGGGGATGGGATGGGGATGGTACCTGCAGCAGTGTGAGGTCACTGGGGGTGGGGGATGGGATGGGGGCGGTACCTGCAGCAGTGGGAGGTCACTGGGGGTGGGGGATGGGATGGGGGCGGTACCTGCAGCAGTGTGAGGTCACTGGGGGTGGGGGATGGGATGGGGTGGTACCTGCAGCAGTGTGAGGTCACTGGGGGTGGGGGATGGGATGGGGTGGTACCTGCAGCAGTGTGAGGTCACTGGGGGTGGGGGATGGGATGGGGCGGTACCTGCAGCAGTGTGAGGTCACTGGGGGTGGGGGGATGGGATGGGGTGGTACCTGCAGCAGTGTGAGGTCACTGGGGGTGGGGGATGGGATGGGGGTGGTACCTGCAGCAGTGTGAGGTCACTGGGGGTGGGGGATGGGATGGGGGCGGTACCTGCAGCAGTGGGAGGTCACTGGGGGTGGGGGATGGGATGGGGGTGGTACCTGCAGCAGTGTGAGGTCACTGGGGTTGGGGGGATGGGATGGGGGCGGTACCTGCAGCAGTGTGAGGTCACTGGGGTGGGGGATGGGATGGGGTGGTACCTGCAGAAGTGTGAGGTCACTGGGGGTGGGGGATGGGATGGGGCGGTACCTGCAGCAGTGTGAGGTCACTGGGGGTGGGGGGATGGGATGGGGCGGTACCTGCAGCAGTGTGAGGTCACTGGGGGTGGGGGATGGGATGGGGCGGTACCTGCAGCAGTGTGAGGTCACTGGGGGTGGGGGATGGGATGGGGATGGTACCTGCAGCAGTGTGAGGTCACTGGCGGTGGGGGATGGGATGGGGGTGGTACCTGCAGCAGTGTGAGGTCACTGGGCGTGGGGGATGGGATGGGGGCGGTACCTGCAGCAGTGGGAGGTCACTGGGGGTGGGGGATGGGATGGGGGTGGTACCTGCAGCAGTGTGAGGTCACTGGGGGTGGGGGATGGGATGGGGCGGTACCTGCAGCAGTGTGAGGTCACTGGGGGTGGGGGATGGGATGGGGGCGGTACCTGCAGCAGTGTGAGGTCACTGGGGTTGGGGGGATGGGATGGGGGCGGTACCTGCAGCAGTGTGAGGTCACTGGGGTGGGGGATGGGATGGGAGTGTTACCTCCAGCACCATGATGTCATTTTTTAAGGTCTTCCTGTCGTACTCTGGGTGGGGGATCTGACGGCGCACGGGGATCCGTTGTTGGCTCGGTTCCTGTCGGCTAACATTGTGGGCTCCAAGGATGACCGTGATCTCACTGTGAAGGACAAGAGCTACGCATGGGCGTTGGGGGGCAGGATGGGATGTGCTGTGGGAGATGAGCACACGAGGTTCCCACTCTTGGGCAGCAACGTGGGGGGCACAGGGCAGCCAGGGGTTCTCAGGCCGAGATCTCAGACTCAGCCTCAGCCTCTGACATGGAGGACGATCTCTGCTCCTGGGGGCTTTGTGAGCTCTGGTCTGTGCAGGGCCTGGCTCTGGCTGGCTCAGGAGGTGGGAGGAGGCACCAGGAGTGTTTCTATTCGGGGGGCAGCAGAAGCACAAAGCCCCTGCCCAGTGGGGTTTGGATCCCAACTTCTGTCTGCGCCAGCCCCTTGTGCTGCTGCCCTGAGCTTCTCTCCCCGCTGTCCCTGTGGCCCTTGGGTCTCAGTCCCCCTGCATCTCCGTCTCGGTCCCAGCTACATCCAGACAGGGGTCCATGCCGAGCCCCCCAGCCCAGTGCCCTGCAGCGCTTCCCTGGGGCTGTGACTCTTCCCTGCCCAACACTGGGCAAGGGGCCAGACACCAGCTGGGCTCCCTTCCCACAGCCCCATTGATTTACCCAGCGCTGGGGCTGGGCCGTGGGTTGCAGAGGCCCCTGGAGACTCACCAACATCCCCTGAACAGGTCAGACCCCTGGGCTCTGCTCCCACAGCCTGGCCACCCCCTGCCCCTCCGCTGCCCCCCACACCGGCACCAGAGCTCCCGGTTTCCCCATCCCCCACTGTCCCCACCCACCCCCACGTCCCAGCCCAGAGGCACTTACTCTCCCTGGCAGTGAGCGGCCGTCAGCACAAAGTTCTCCGCCACCAGGAACCCGCTGGAGGTGTAATTCTTACTTCCATCTTGTATTTCCAGAAAGGCCATGTAGGGTCTGGAGTGGGGCCGGGCTTCACACCTCCTAGTGATCCCATATTAGGGGGAAACCAGGTTCATACACAAGGCCCCATCTCTACGGGAGCACCACAGCCTCATCTCAACCCCACCCCGCCATGATGTTCTCCCTGGGGGATCCCTGAGCCTGGATCCTGGCCCCCTGCTCCTCTCTGCCCCACACCGGGCTGCCCATGGAACTGAGGATTGAATCTACAGCTGTGATCATGCAGCGGGGAGAAGTGATGTCAAAAGCCCCCGATAAGAGCTAAATATTGTCCTGAATTCATGGCCTTGGGTGTCCGCCTCATGGCACATCACATTGGGCCAGGAGGACTTTATCTCCAGCTCAGCGAGGGCTTCTGTGCCTCTCCCCTGGCTCTGGAAATCTGCCGCTTTCCCCTTTCTCCCTGGTAGTCATGGGAATAGGAGTAGGAAGCTGTGTCCCCATGTGCACAGTGGCTGCCCACCCCCACTCTCCAGAAACAAGGCCCCTGCATTGCAGATTCCCTCGCCCCCACCTCCACACCCACCCCTAGCTGCGTCCGGGGAACCAGCCATTGTCCCGGCAAAACCCTCTGACTCTGGGGAGGAGCCGGGATGTGCAGGCAGCCCAGAGAGCTCCCCGCTCCGTTCCCCATGGGGCCCTGTCCCTGTGTACTCACCGGCTCCAGCGCCGGCGGTTATCAGCATCAGTATCTAGGGAAATAAGCAGGCCCTGGAGGATTTATAGGGCCAGCAGCAAGCTCTCTAGTTGTGGGCCAATCGGACCGAGCAGAGATCCTCAGAAACCTCAGCAACAGGCTGCTGACAGGTGGGGGCCGCGAATTAGACACAGAAGACCCTGGGTGGGCAAAGACACACACCCCCCCCGCTAGCACCCAGCCCCACCCAAATGGGAGCAGAGGTACCTTTTCTGAAGATCTCTGGTGCCACTGGGTCCTTCTCTGCTGGGCTCTGCTGCTGTGTCTCTGCTGTGCCTCCTTCCTGGCTCGCCTTCAGGCAGGCGGGTGCGTATCCATCGGGAAAACTTCTCTTTGCTGGGCGTGTGCGAAGAGTCAGGACAACCGATCAGCCGCACGGCCGGAAAATGTTTAAAAAGGGCCTGGCCGAATCTCCCCCCAAAACGCTCCTAAAACCACAACCCACCGAGGTGCCAGCAGGGCAGAGAGGCGTGGTCGGCTGGGTGGTCGGGTCACTAACAGTCCATTGAACCAGAACAGCCCAGCACTCAGGCAGGAGTTGAGGGCTCTGGCTGGGGGTGCAAACTGGGAAGGAGGATTTTGGGGTGTAGCAAGGTGCTGTGGGCTGGGATCGAGGGGCTCAGAGGGTCGGAAGGGAACATGGGGTGGGGGGCCTGGTGGCTGCGGGGGGAGGCTCGGACTAGGCTGAGGCTGGGGATTAGGAGTTCAGGGTGTAGGACAGGAGTCAGAACTAAGACCCAGGTTAGGGCCAAGGTTGGGATTACGGTGTGGGCACCTGGCAGGATGTACCTCAGTCCCCCACTAGCTCCACCCCTGCAGCTCCCATTGGCGGTTGCTCCCAGCCAATGGGAGTGGTTCCCCCAGCTGCTTTAATGTGTATGATCCACGTGTTTTGGTCGAACACCAGAGACCGGGTCACTCTGGAGGGGTGGGTGGAGACCAACCCCCAGTAGGGCTCCCCCCAGCCCATGGGTGCTCCCCTCCACCTGCATGGTTTCATCTTCTGGTGCCTGCTGAGCAATAGGGCTGGGCAAGAGGGGGCCAGGATGGGGGATCCTCTCTGCCCCCTCCCTTCTACGCCTCATCATTAGCCACCCTGCCCAAAGGTCCATTCCTAGCTCTGCTGCTGCATGGCTGGCTACTGCCTGGCTGGAGGGAGCGGGTGTGTGGAGACAATATCTCCTTGGAGGAAAGAGCCCCATGGGCAAGTCCCTCTGGGATGGGTCAACCTCACCTGAGCATGAGGGACCTGACCGGAGCCAAGCACACCTGATTCCAGGCACATACTCAGCTGTGGCATCTTATTGGTGGAGAACGCGGGCGCTGGCTTGCTTCAGTTCCCCCTTTCTAACTGGGTCGTGTGTCACAGCAGTGAGCAGGCGATGGGGACCAGACTGTGGGTTCCTGGTGCCTGGCCACACAGCCCAGGGCAGACATTCCCCCTGGGGCTGGGGAACAGGAGCTGGCCAGCTGGTGGAAGCGTAGGCAGTGCAGATACCAGACATGAGAAGGGGGGAACACTCACCTGGCATCCATCTCAGGTACCAGCCCAGGGCCCCGACTCCCAGGGCAGCGAGGAGGCAGCCAACTACGATCACAATGGTAACAGCTTGGCCTGTGGGCTGGGAATCTGGAAATGCCCCAAGACAGACTGAGCTATGGACCCCCCCCAATCTTTGTGTCCTTCCCTGCCCCCTCCCCTTCCCACCTGCTCCCTGGGCTAGCATCCCGCTCCCCAGCCGCTCTGCTCCATCCAATAACCCCTGTGGCTGTCATAAGAACATAAGAATGGCCGTACTGGGTCAGACCAAGGATCCATCTCGCCCAGTAGCCTGTCTGCCGACAGTGGCCAGCACCAGGTGCCCCAGAGAGGGTGGACCGAAGACAATGATCAAGCGATTTGTCTCCTGCCATCCCTCTCCAGCCTCTGACAAACAGAGGCCAGGGACACCATTCCTACCCCCTGGCTAATAGCCTCTTATGGACCTAACCTCTATGAAATTATCTAACTTCTCTTTAAACTCTGTTAGGGTATGTTTACACTGCCACGCGAGTTCGAACTAGGGTGGCTAATGTAGGCATTCAAAGTTGCAAATGAAGCCCGGGATTTAAATATCCCGGGCTTCATTTGCATCTTGCCGGATGGGCGCCATTTTTAAATCCCCTTAGGTCGAACTCCGTGCCCGCGGCTACACGCGGCACCGAGTTGGTAGTTTGAATTAGAGATCCTAATTTGAACTACCAACTCCGTGCCGCATGTAGCCGCGGGCACGGAGTTCGACCTAAGGGGATTTAAAAATGGCGCCCGTCCGGCAAGATGCAAATGAAGCCCGGGATATTTAAATCCCGGGCTTCATTTGCAACTTTGAATGCCTACATTAGCCACCCTAGTTCGAACTAGGGTGGCAGTGTAGACATACCCTTATAGTCCTAGCCTTCACAGCCTCCTCTGGCAAGGAGTTCCACAGGTTGTCTGTGCGCTGTGTGAAGAAGAACTTCCTTTTATTAGTTTTAAATCTGCTACCCATTAATTTCATTTGGTGTCCTCTAATTCTTATATTATGGGAACTAATGAATAACTTTTCTTTATTCACCCCCTCCACACTCATGATTTTATAGACCTCTCTCATATCCCCCCTCAGTCTCCTCTTTTCTAAACTGAAAAGTCCCAGTTGCTTTAGACTCTCCTCATATGGGACCCGTTCCAAACCCCTAATCATTGTAGTTGCCCTTTTCTGAACCCTTTCCAAGGCCAAAATATCTTTTTGAGGTGAGGAGACCACATCTGTACACAGTATTCAAGATGTGGGCGTACCACAGTTTTATACAGGGGCAGTAAGATATTCTGGGTCTTATTTTCTATTCCTTTCTTAATAATTCCTAGCATCCTATTTGCCTTTTTGACCACCGCTGCACACTGCGTGGAAGTTTTCAGAGAACTGTCCACGATAACTCCAAGATCTCTTTCCTGATTTGTCGTAGCCAAATTAGCCCCCATCATACTGTACGTATAGTTGGGGTTATTTTTCCCAATGTGCATTACTTTACACTTATCCACATTAAATTTCATTTGCCATTTTGTTGCCCAATCACTCAGTTTGGTGAGATCTTCTTGGAGTCCCTCACAGTCTGCTTCTGTCTTGACTATCCTAAACAGTTTGGGATCATCCGCAAACTTTACCACCTCACTGCTTACCCCTTTCTCCAGATCATTTATGAATAAGTTGAACAGGATTGGTCCAAGGACTGACCCTTGGGGGACACCGCTAGTTACCCCTCTCCATTCTGAAAATTTACCATTTTGTTTCCTGTCTTTTAACCAGTTCTCAATCCATGAAAGGACTTGCCCTCTTATCCCATGGCCATGTAATTTACACAAGAGCCTTTGGTGAGGCACCTTGTCAAAGGCTTTCTGAAAATCTAAGTATACTGTATCTACTGGATCCCCCTTGTCCGCATGTTTGTTAACCCCTTCAAAGAACTCTAATAGATTAGTAAGACAGGATTTCCCTTTACAGAAACCATGTTGACTTTTGCCCAACAAATTATGTTCTTCTATGTGCATAACAATTTTATTCTTTATTATTATTTTGACTAATTTGCCCAGTCCTGCAACTCTACCCCTTCCTCTCTGCCATCCCCCCCAACTTGCTCTCTGCTGCCTCTCCCTCTGAGCCAAGCAAAGCCCCTACCACCTCCCCCTCCCCCAATGGTGGATTGTCCACTGGGCCACCAGCACCTATTCACAGCAGAACCTGGAAATTGGGGCTCCCCTGTGCCCCAACCCACTCCAGCCACACAGGCTCCTGTTTGGGAGTAGGGTGGGGGTATGTGGGCTTCACCCAGAGCTCTGTCTGAGTCCCAGAGGCACCCAGCAGAGAGGGGCCGGCCCCTGTGCCCTGACCCCATGGCCTGGCAGGAATTCTGGGGACTCCAGGCAGAAAGGAAGGGGAGGGGACCCCACTTGCTCTGGCCCAGGGTCTTCACTGCACTGCAATCCACCTCGGCCTCCCCCTAGTGCCACTCTCTGTCCACTCATCCTGGTGTCCCCCAAAACAATCTCCTTGCATTTCCAGCCTCTCATCCCCCACCTCTTGTGTCCACACTCTTCCCATGAGTAGGTGCCCCCATTCCTAGCTTCACCCCACTGCTCCCCCTTCCCCTCCTGCAATACTCACCCCAGGTCACCTTCAGGGGGGTGCTCCCCAGGCTGCTGTGTCTCACCACACACACGTGCTCTGGGGGGCCGGCCCCCTCCTGCCCCAGCGCGATGGACACCTGGATCTAGAAGGTGGGGTCCGTGCTGGGCAGGATCCCACTTGTCAGCTGCTCTCCCTGGGCCACCTGCTCCCCCTGCTCCCAGGTCACCTCGAAGTAGCGGGCGTAGAACCCCGTCACCTGGCAGATGAGGTGTCGTGGCTGGTCCTGTGTCCCTGGCTGCACCGAGCTCTCCAGGGCTCTGACAGGTGCCAAATGGGAGGAAGTCACAAGCTGAGCAAAGTTCAGTGAAGGAAAATCCCTGCTTCAGTGGGGCAGGGTCAGCCCAATAAAGATCCAATAAACTCCTGCTCCTTGTTCCCAGCTGTCTCTGCTCTAACGTGAATTCCCTTTAGGGGAGGGTTTTGGTGAGCCCAGCAGAACAGCCCCAGCCGCTCATTCCACAGCTGTGACCTTTGGCGGGGACAAGCCGGAGACATGGGACTTCGTACCTGGTGGGAACGGGTGACTCAGCGATGATCCGTCTAAACGACACCCCTTTTCCGAGAAAGGGACGTAGACTAGGCCTGTCGATATCGCAAATGAAACCGGGGGTTGATATAGTCCGTGCTTCATTTGCATAATGGCAGCTGCTGCTCTTTTCCGAAACGGGGCTTTTTCGGGAAGAAACGGCAGCTTAGACGGGATCTTTCGAACAGTAAGCCCTTTTTCGAAAGATCCTGTAAACCTTATTTTTTCAGGAATAAAGGATCTTGCAAAAAAGGGCTTAATGTTGAAAAGATCCCCTCTAAACTGCCGTTTTTTCCCAAAAAAGTCCTGCTTCAGAAAAAAGGGGTAGCCGCCATTATGCAAATGAAGCACGGGATATGTAAATCTCGGTTTAATTTGCAATATTGATGTGCCTAATCTACATCCCTTTCTCAGAAAATGAGTGTTGTTTAGACAGACCGTCCCTGTGTCTCCCGTTCCCAATTGGTACGAAGTCCTGTGTCTCCGACTTGTCCCTCCCAAAGGTCATAGCTGTGGAATGAGTGGCTGGGGATGTTCTGCTGGGCTCACAGAAACCCTCCCCTAAAGGGAACTCATGTCCTGGAAAAAGGGGTGTCATTCAGACACACAACGATATGGGCACAGGGCTCAGGCAGGGAGAGGGGGGTGCACCGGGAGCTGGCACTGGCTGTTTCTACAATCTGGGGTTTACTCGCTGGCAGGGGAAAGTTCTGTCCTGATGTCGAGGCCTAGGGAAGTGCTACCCAGGGACATGCAGGGTGGAGGTTGATCAATGAGAGCCCAGGCACCCTGCGCCTTGAAGGAAACAACCCTGTGAATTGCATGTAAACTGCAGAGAGCCCAGGCCTATTGAAATACCGACTTTTACTGGCAGTTTTCAATAAGTTACCGTGACTCTCTGCATCCAGGACAACACGGTGCCAGACACACAGGTCACATCCCACGATTAGCCAAGTTGGCCCCGTGACCATTTTGTCTTCATAAATGTGGGTGGTAACGCACATGGGCAGGCTCCGTCAGAGAGTAAAAATGTCTCTGGTTTTGTACCATATTTAGGAGTTGCAAGAGCCCCGAGGATCGTTTCTGGGGCCGGTTTTGTTCAACATCTTCATGAATGGCCCAGATGAGGGGATGGGTTGCACCCGCAGCAAGTTTGTGGATGACACTAGAGAGAGAGGTTGATATGCCGGGGGGCAGGGATCGGGTCCAGAGTGGCCTGGACAAATTGAGGGATTGGGCCAAATGAAATCAGAGCAGGTTCAGCAAGAAGTGCAGAGTCCTGCCCTTGGGACGGAAGAATCCCAAACGTTGTTACAGTCTGGGGACTGACTGGGAGGGCGACCAAAGTGATTCGGGGGCTGGAGCCCATGACCTACGAGGAGAGGCTGAGGGATTTGGGTTTGTTTAGTCTTCAGAAGAGAAGAGCGAGGGGGGATTTGAGAGCAGCCTTCAACTCCCTGCAGGGGGGTTGCAAAGAGGCTGGAGAGAGGCTGTTCTCAGTGGGGGCAGGTGGCAGAACGAGGAGCAATGGGCTCATGTTGCTGTGGGGAGGTCTAGGTTGGAGATTAGGAAAAACGATTTCCCTAGGCGGGTGGGGAAGCCCTGGGATGGGTTCCCTAGGGAGGGGGTGGGATCTCCATCCCTAGAGGTGTTTAAGTCCTGACTTGACCAAGCTCCGACTAGGATGATTGAGTTGGGGTTGGTCCTGCCTTGGGCAGGGGGCTGGACTTGGTGACTCCTGAGGTCTCTTCCGGCCCCGGGATTCAAGGAGTCTATGTGGCTTGTGAAAGCAAATATGATTTGAAAGGAACCAGGGTTTTTTTTCCATCTTTTTAAGAATGGCCATTCACTTAAGTAAAAATGCCCTCAGGTTTAACGTTTTTCTCCACGGAAGCAAGCTCGTCTATTCGTGTCGACAAAGTTAATATTTGTGTAACTACTTACATTTAACTATATGAGTAATAAAAGAGCAGGGAGGGAGTTTTTGGATCTTTACCCATGCTGGGCATACAGCCAAGGCAATTTTAAAAGCGTTTTTTTCTAAATATCTTTCAGCCACTTCACCGCAGTGAGTTTCAATTTTGGTTTAGCATAAAGGAAGTTAGTTGTAAGCTCCTCGGCTTTCTTATCATTTGAAAGGTGCAAGGAAACCCGACAGAGACAGTAGATTAGTCTAATCTAAACAAAGGCTGATATAATCTAAGGCCCAGGCTGAAATCATGCTTGTTAAAACCAGGTGACGTGGAGCTGGGAGTTAATGTTAGGCGTTAGGTATGTTGGAGAAGGTCAACTCCTGAGATGACTGTGGACAAAACCGAGACTCGGCACCTGCCTGTAGGGGCCTCCAGGGGGAGGGAGTTTCTGAGAGCGGGTGGCTCTTCACCCTCATTGGCTAAGGCAGGACGAGACCTAACAGCCAAAAGCTAAAATCAGCAAAAGTCCATCAGGGACTAAGTTGAAGAGATGGACCATGGATCCAGGGGACTTGGTGACCTGGGGCCGTGGTGGAGGCAGGAGTCACTGGGTGGGTTGTGACTTTGGGGTGTCCAAGGAGACAGGCTGAAAGGTCAGACGGGTCCCTCTCAGGGGGCTTCTAACATACCAACGCCAGTTGCCCGACAGGGAGTGAACAGAACAGGGAATCGTCCAGTCATCTCCCTCCTGCCATCCATCTCCACCCTCTGACAAACAGAGGCCGGGGACCCCATTCCTACGCATCCTGGCTAATAGGCATCAATGGACTTAACCTCCATGGCCGAGTCCCAGCGACAGCAGCTGGCGGTACTCTGAGCGCGGCACCAAACCGTGCAGGGCTGGGTCCAGGAGGAGCTCCGGCTACGGTGGGAGAGCTGGCGGGAGCTGTTTGCGCAGGGCCCCTCCCTTGCTCAGAGCGTGATGCCCCTCTCCCTCCAGCCTCTGCGCCCTCTCCAGCTGTCGCTCCTCCTCCCATTCCCTCTCCCCCTCCCTCTTCTCCCTCCCCACCCTCCCCATCCTGCCGAGACCCCCGCAGCCCTGGCGGTGGGATCCACAGAGCCTGCCGCCCATCCCAGACCCAATCCTGAGTCTCCCCTCCCCATTTTTCTCCCTTCCAGCTCCTTCCTCCCTCCCTCAAGGTTCTCAACACCCTCGTTCTTCCACCCTCTCTCCTCCCTTCTCCCAGGCTCTTTCTCCAGCCTCGCCCCAGTTTCGCTGACCCCACAGTAAAAATGCAGGGTGTTTTCAGAACAACAGTGCCCTTTCTTTTTTCATCAGGAAAAGGGGGCGGGGGGAAGGGAGGCGTAAGGGGTGGGGCGGCATTGAGGGGTGAAGCTGAAGCCCCCAGAGGACAGGGGAGAATGTCACTGGTACCCCGGGGAGAAGCTCTCTCTCAGGGCCTCCTGGATGCACATAGCACCTGCTCATAGGCCCTGCCTTTGTGCTCAGCCTCTACCCTGGCAGGAAGGCCTCCCCCTTCCCTTCACACGTGTTGTGCAGGACCCAGCACGTAGCCATCACACACGGGAGGTTGTGCTCCCTGAAGTCCAGGCAGGTGAGGAGGCATCTGAACCGCACCTTCAAGCGTCCAAAGGTGCACTCAACACCTATGTGGGTCCGGCTCATCCTGGCATTGAACACCGCTCAAAAGGGGTTGAGGTGGCCGGTGTAGGGCTTCATGAGCTATGGCTGTAGGGGATGGGCCGCTTCCTCCACCTGGCATACGGGCATGTCCACGGCCCCCACCCTGCTGGTGCGGTCAGGGAAGAAAGTCCCCAGTTGCAGCTTCTGGAACACGCGTGAGTTACAGATCACACCTGTGTCACACGCCTTCCCCGACCACCCCACTGAGATGTCCATGGACTGGCCCTGGTGGTCAGTCATGGCCTGCAAGACCACCGAGAAGCATCCCTTGTGAGATAGGGTAGATAGAGGTATAGGGATGGACGGATGCATGGATGGATGGGTGGGTGGGAATTGGAAGATTAGATCTGGTTGCAGCTAGAACTTCTTCAAACCCGTCCCCAATTTTCCAGACGCAGCGGCCTCAGGACTAAGGACAAGTCACAGCACAAGTTCCTTTTCTCTCCTGAGTAACTTTTGTGCCCCCTCCAGCCCACGGGGAAACCTCCCACCTCGAGGGGTTCAGGTCCCACCCACACATCCAGATCCTCACTGTGGCTGACATCACTGAACCCAGGAGTCTTGGCACCCACCCAAGAGCATTAACCACGAGCCCAGCCTCCCCATAAGGTCTGTCCCCTCCTGGCCTGGGCAGGTCCAGCCGCTGCTCTGGTGGGCAAAGCTGGATGCATCAATACCTGGATCTTTTGCAACTTGACTTTATTACTGGCCGGCTGTGGAGCAGGCAGCAGAGCAGGGGAGCTGAGCGAAATGCAGCGGGGCAGGGGATTGGGGCAGGAGAGGATCAGGGCTGATGTTTGATTGGCAGCAGATCAGCACAGATGTCCCAGAGTTCACTCCCGCTGGACCGGCTGCGTCCTGGACTGGGTGTGTTTGGAGTGAGCAGTGGATGCTCCAGCGTGCCAGCATGGAGGGAAGGCCAGAGAGGGGAGGTCTGCAGGCTGTTCCAGCAGGGACGTACAGGTGGACATTATGGGAAGGATCTCACACAGGCCGTCACTCGCCCAGCTCACATCGGGGAGAGCTGCAACCCGCCGGGTCCGCCCCAGGGTTTGGCTCCTCACGAACATGGTCCAGCTGCTCCCAAGCCAAGGGGCAGAACCCGGCCCTGAACCTGGATTTTTAGTCTCCTGATGGGTTGGGCGCGACCAGAGCAAAAGAGTGCCTGGGGGAGGGGACTGCAGCTTGCAAGGGGGAGGAAACTGAGGCTGGGATGTGGGGCATTCAGCCCCTCTGGGCCTCTCCAAGGCACAGGAGCGAGGCAGAGCCAGGCTATGCAGTGATCCCTGGGGGGACTCAGGCCTGCAGCTGACCCATTTCATCCTGGATCCAACCGATGAAAGCGGAGACTCTGGTGTACATGCCAGGGATTTTCCCAGTGATGGATAGCCGGGAGACGATGCCCTGGGCTTTTCCATCGCACACCAGGGGGCCGCCAGAGTCACCCTGCAGAACAAACCAGGACATGGATGGAAAACAGCTCAGTGCGTAGTTTCCCCACTGCTGACTGGCTCAGGGACACCCCGATGCCACCCAGCCCGTCCTTGGCCCCTCCCAAGCCCAGCCCACTTGTCTCAGCCCGATCACTGACACACTCCCTCAGAGCGGCGATGCACCAAAAGCTTCAAGCCAGGAGCGGATTTACCGGTACAATATCTTCGCACTTCTGTGGGTGCTCTGCACACAGCATGGTCGCCCGGTCGTAGTAATCATACTTCAAGCACGTGCCATCCTCCACAACCTCCACATCCACCTCCTGCAGCACGTTGGCAGCAGCAGTAGTGAGGCCCCAGCCGGCCACACTGCCCACCGTCCCGGGCTCCACCCATTGACCCATCTCAGGCAGGGGGATGGTTTTCACAAATCCATTCAGCTTTGCAGGCCTCTCCAGCTGTCACACAGGAAGGGTGAATATGAATCTCAGGGTTGCACTAAAGGGAAAAGGGATGAACATCATCCCCAGCAAAATCTCCCAAAGACATTTGCTTCTAGATGGCATAAAGAACACACAATGGAAGAGGGATGGGATGGGGGTGGTACGTGCAGCAGTGTGAGGTCACTGGGGGTGGGGGATGGGATGGGGGTGGTACCTGCAGCAGTGTGAGGTCACTGGGGGTGAGGGATGGGATGGGGGTGGTACCTGCAGCAGTGTGAGGTCACTGGGGGTGGGGGATGGGATGGGGGCGGTACCTGCAGCAGTGTGAGGTCACTGGGAGTGGGGGGATGGGATGGGGATGGTACCTGTAGCAGTGTGAGGTCACTGGGGGCGGGGGATGGGATGGGGCGGTACCTGCAGCAGTGTGAGGTCACTGGGGTGGGGGATGGGATGGGGGCGGTACCTGCAGCAGTGTGAGGTCACTGGGGGTGGGGGATGGGATGGGGGCGGTACCTGTAGCAGTGTGAGGTCACTGGGGGCGGGGGATGGGATGGGGCGGTACCTGCAGCAGTGTGAGGTCACTGGGGGTGGGGGATGGGATGGGGGCGGTACCAGCAGCAGTGTTAGGTCAATGGGGGTGGGGGATGGGATGGGGGCGGTACCTGCAGCAGTGTGAGGTGACTGGAGGTGGGGGATGGGATGGGGCGGTACCTGCAGCAGTGTGAGGTACTGGGGGTGGGGGATGGGATGGGGGCGGTACCTGCAGCAGTGTGAGGTCACTGGGGGTGGGGGATGGGATGGGGGCGTACCTGCAGCAGTGTGAGGTCACTGGGGGTGGGGGATGGGATGGGGGCGGTACCTGCAGCAGTGTGAGGTCACTGGGGGTGGGGGATGGGATGGGGCGGTACCTGCAGCAGTGTGAGGTCACTGGGGTGGGGGATGGGATGGGGGCGGTACCTGCAGCAGTGTGAGGTC
Organism: Pelochelys cantorii; assembly: GCA_032595735.1. Taxonomy (NCBI): domain Eukaryota; kingdom Metazoa; phylum Chordata; order Testudines; family Trionychidae; genus Pelochelys; species Pelochelys cantorii. The sequence goes on along the minus strand of CM064351.1, from coordinate 18,928,252 downwards.
ACTGGGGTGGGGGATGGGATGGGGGCGGTACCTGCAGCAGTGTGAGGTCACTGGGGGTGGGGGATGGGATGGGGGTGGTACCTGCAGCAGTGTGAGGTCACTGGGGGTGGGGGATGGGATGGGGGCGGTACCTGCAGCAGTGTGAGGTCACTGGGGGTGGGGGATGGGATGGGGGCGGTACCTGCAGCAGTGTGAGGTCACTGGGGGTGGGGGATGGGATGGGGGCGGTACCTGCAGCAGTGTGAGGTGACTGGAGGTGGGGGATGGAATGGGGCGGTACCTGCAGCAGTGTGAGGTCACTGGGGTGGGGGATGGGATGGGGCGGTACCTGCAGCAGTGTGAGGTCACTGGGGATGGGGGATGGGATGGGGCGGTACCTGCAGCAGTGTGAGGTCACTGGGGTGGGGGATGGGATGGGGGTGGTACCTGCAGCAGTGTGAGGTCACTGGGGTGGGGGATGGGATGGGGCGGTACCTGCAGCAGTGTGAGGTCACTGGGGATGGGGGATGGGATGGGGCGGTACCTGCAGCAGTGTGAGGTCACTGGGGTGGGGGATGGGATGGGGGTGGTACCTGCAGCAGTGTGAGGTCACTGGGGTGGGGGATGGAATGGGGGTGGTACCTGCAGCAGTGTGAGGTCACTGGGGGTGGGGGATGGGATGGGGTGGTACCTGCAGCAGTGTGAGGTCACTGGGGGTGGGGGATGGGATGGGGGTGGTACCTGCAGCAGTGTGAGGTCACTGGGGTGGGGGATGGAATGGGGTGGTACCTGCAGCAGTGTGAGGTCACTGGGGATGGGGGATGGGATGGGGCGGTACCTGCAGCAGTGTGAGGTCACTGGGGTGGGGGATGGGATGGGGCGGTACCTGCAGCAGTGTGAGGTCACTGGGGTGGGGGATGGGATGGGGGTGGTACCTGCAGCAGTGTGAGGTCACTGGGGTGGGGGATGGAATGGGGGTGGTACCTGCAGCAGTGTGAGGTCACTGGGGGTGGGGGATGGAATGGGGTGGTACCTGCAGCAGTGTGAGGTCACTGGGGGTGGGGGATGGGATGGGGGTGGTACCTGCAGCAGTGTGAGGTCACTGGGGTGGGGGATGGAATGGGGTGGTACCTGCAGCAGTGTGAGGTCACTGGGGATGGGGGATGGGATGGGGCGGTACCTGCAGCAGTGTGAGGTCACTGGGGTGGGGGATGGAATGGGGTGGTACCTGCAGCAGTGTGAGGTCACTGGGGATGGGGGATGGGATGGGGCGGTACCTGCAGCAGTGTGAGGTCACTGGGGTGGGGGATGGGATGGGGGTGGTACCTGCAGCAGTGTGAGGTCACTGGGGTTGGGGATGGGATGGGGTGGTACCTGCAGCAGTGTGAGGTCACTGGGGGTGGGGGATGGGATGGGGGCGATACCTGCAGCAGTGTGAGGTCACTGGGGGTGGGGGATAGGATGGGGTGGTACCTGCAGCAGTCTGAGGTCACTGGGGGTGGGGGATGGGATGGGGTGGTACCTCCAGCAGCATGATGTCATTTTTTAAGGTCTTCCTGTTGTGCTGCGGGTGGGGGATCTGACGGCGCACAGGGATGCGTTGTTGGCTCGGTTCCTGTCGACTGAAGTTGTGGGCTCCAAGGATGACCGTGATCTTGCTGTGAAGGCCAAGAGCTACGCATGGGCCATTGGGGGCAGGATGGGACGTGCAGTGGGGGATGAGCACATGAGGTTCCCACTCTTGCACAGCGACGTGGGGGGCACAGGGCAGCCAGGGGATCTCAGGCCGAGATCTCAGACTCAGCCTCTGACATGGAGGAAGATCCGTGGCTCTTGGGGGCTTTGTGAGCTGCGGCCTGGGCAGGGCCTGGGTCTGGCTGGCTCAGGAGCTGGGAGGGGGCACCAGGAGTCTTTCTCTTCGGGTGGCAGCAGAAGCACAAAGCCCCTGCCCAGTGGGGTTGGGATCCCAACTTCTCTCAGCACCAGCCCCTTGTGCTGCTGCTCTCAGCTTCTCTCCCTGCTGTCCCCATGGCCTCTGGGTCTCAGTCCCTCTGCATCTCTGTCTCGCTCCCAGCTAGATCCACAGATGGGCCCCTACCCAGCCACTCAACTCTGTGCCCTGCAGAGCTGCCCTGGAGCTGTGACCTCCTCTGTGCCCCACACTGGGCAAGGGGCTAGAACCCAGCTGGGCTCCCTGCCCGCAGCCCCATTGATTTACCCAGTGCTGGGGCTGGGCCGTGGGTTGCAGAGGCCCCTAGTGACTCGCTAACGCCTCCTGAGCAGATCAGAGCCCTGGGCTCTGCTCCCCCAGCCTGGCCACACCCTGCCCCTCCCCTGCCCCACACACCAGCACCAGAGCTCCCAGCACCTTTTCGCCCGCTGACCTCACCCCCACGTCCCAGCCCAGAGACACTTACTCTCCCTGGCAGTGAGCGGCCGTCAGCACAAAGTTCTCCGCCACCAGGAACCCGCCGCAGTGAGTGTAACTGGCTCCACTTTTTCGTTCCAGACAGGCCATGTAGGGTCGGGAGTGGGGCTTGGCTTCACACCTCCTAGTGATCCCATATTAGGGGGAGATCAGGTTCATACACCCCATCTCTAAGGGTGCTCCGCATCCTCATCTCACCCCCCATGATGCTCTCCCTGGGGGATCCCTGGGCCTGGATCCCTGCCCCCTACTCCTCTCTGCCCCACACCAGGCCCCCCCATGGGTTTGAGGGTTGAATCTACAGCGTTGATCTTGCAGGGGGGAGAAGTGATGTCAAAAGCCCCCGGTGTGAGGTAAACATTGTCCTGAATTCGTGGCCTTGGGTGTCCGCCTCCTGCCATATTGGGCCAGGAGGACATTATCTCCAGCTCAGCGAGGGCTTCTGTGCCTCTCTTGTGGCTCTTGAAATCTGCCGCTTTCCCCTTTCTCCCTGGTAATCATGGGAACAGGGAAAGCAAGCTGTCCCCCCGATGCGCCTGTCAGCTGCCCACCCCCACTCTCCAGAAACGGGGCCCCTGCATTGCAAGTTCCCTCACCCCCACCTCCACACCATCCCCTAGCTGGGTCCCAGGAACCAGCCATCATTCCAGAAGAAGCCTCTGACTCTGGGGAGGAGCCGGGATGTGCAGGCAGCCCAGAGAGCTCCCCGCTCCGTTCCCCACGGGACCCCGTCCCTGCGTACTCACTGGACCCAGCACCGGCAATTCTCAGCATCAGGACCAGGATCAGCATCAACATCAGTATCTAGAAAATCAACAGGCCTTGTGTCTGAGCCCTGGGGGATTTATAGAGCCAGCAGCAAGTTCTCCGGTTGTGGGCCAATCAGACCTAGCAGGGGGCGTCTCCATCGGGACGCTGCTTTCTCGCTGGGCATGTCCGGAGAGTCAGGACAACCGATCAGCAGCATGGCTGGGAAATCTTTAAAAAGGGTGTGGCCAAATCTCTCCAGAAAGTGCCCCTAAAACCACACCACACTGAGGTGCCAGCAGGACAGAGAGGTGTAGTCGGCTGGGTGGTGGGGTCATTAACAGTCCATTGACACAGACCTGCCCAGCACCCGGGAAGGAGTTGAGGGCTCAGGCTGGGGGTGCAAACTGGGAATGAGGATTTTGGGGTGTAGCAAGGTGCTCTGGGCTGGGATCGAGGGTAGGAAGGGAACCGGGGGTGGGGGACCTGGTATTTGTGTGTGGGGGGGGGAAAGCCTCTGACTAGGGCGAGGCTCAGGATTAGGAGTTTGGAGTGTAGGACAGGAATCAGGACTGAGACCCAGGCAGAAGGGGAATCAGGGCTGGGGCAGAAGTTTAGGGCCAAGGAATTTACCTCAGTCCCCCACTAGCACCAGCCCTGCAGCTCCCATCGGCTGTGGCTTCCAGCCAACAGGAGCAGCTCCCCTGACTGCTCTAACATGCACGAGCCATGTGTTTTGGTTGAACACTGGAGACCTGGTCACTCTGGAGGGGTGGGTGGAGATCGAGCCCCAGTAGGGCTCCCCCCAGCCCATGGTTGCTCCCCTCCACCTGCGTGGCTTCATCTTCTAGTGCCTGCTGAGCACTAAGGGTGGACTAGAGGGGGCCAGGATGGAGGATCCTCTCTGCCCCCTGCCCTCTGACACCTCATCATTAACCACCTGCCCAAATGTCCACTCCTAGGTCTGCCACTGCATGGCTGGCTACAGCCTGGCTGGAGGGAGCGGGGGGCTGGGAGACAATATCTCCTTGGAGGAAAGAGCCCCATGGGCAAGTCCCTCTGGGATGGGGCAACCTCACCTGAGCATGAGGGACCTGACCGGAGCCCAGTACACCTGGTGCCAGGCGCATCTTCAGCACTAGCATACTATTGGTGGAGAAGGCGGGCGCTGGCTTGCCTCAGTTCCCCCCTTCCTAACCCGGTCGTGTCTCAGAGCAGTGAGTAGGGGACAGGGAACAGGTTTTGGGTTCCTGGTGCCCGGCCACAAAGCCCAGGACAGACATTCCCCAAGAGGGTGGGGAACAGGAGCTGCCCAGCTGGTGGAAGCGTAGGCGGTGCACATACCACACATGAGAAGGGGGCATCACTCACCTGGATTCCTCATCATATGCGAGCTCCTAGCTCCGACTCCCAGGGCAGCGAGGAGGCTGCCAAATACGTTTGCCATGGTAACAGCCTGGCCCGTGGGCTGGGAATCTGTTAATGCCCCGAGACAGACTGAGCTATGGACGCCCCACCCAACTCTATGTCCTTCCCTGCCCAAGAGACAACCTCTCCCCACCCCCTGACTGCTCCCTGGGCTAGCATCGCCCTCTTCCACCGGTCTGCTCCATCCAGTAACCCATGTGGCTTTCCCACAACTCTACCCCTTCCTCTCTGCCACCCCCCAGCCTGCTTCCTGCTTCCTCCCCCTCTGAGCCAAGCAAAGCCCCTACCACCTCCCCCTCCCCCAATGGTGGATTGTCCACTGGGCCAGCAGCACCGATCCCCAGCAGCACCTGGCAATTGGGGCTCCCCTGTGCCCAAACCCACTCCAGCCACCCCGGCTCCTGCTTGGGAGCAGGGTGGGGGTGTGTGGAGCTCACCAGAGCTCCTTCTGAGGACCAGAGGCACCCAGCAGAGAGGGACCATCCCTGTGCCATGACCCCACCCCCTGACAGGAATTCTGGGGACTCCAGGCAGAAGGGAAGGGGAGGGGACCCCACTTGCTCTGGCCCAGGGTCCCACTGCACTACAATCCACCTCGGCCTCCCCCTAGTGCCACTCTCTGTCCACCCATCCTGGTGCCCCCCCAAAACTCCCTCCCTGCATTTCCATCCGCTCGTCCCCCACCCCTTGTGTCCACGATCTTCCCATGAGTAGGTGCCCCCATTCCCGGCCTCACCCCACTGCTCCCCCTGCCCTCCCACAGTACTCACCCCAGGTCACCCTCAGGGGGGTGCTCCCCAGGCTGCCGTGTCTCACCACACACAAAGCTCAGTAAAGGAAAATCCCTGCATCGGTGGGGCAGGATCAGCCCAATAAAGATTCAATAAACTCCTGCTCCTTGCTCCCAACTGTCTCTGTTCTAACGTGAATTCCCCTTAGGGGAGGGTTTCCGGGAGCCCATGAGAACAGCAGTGAGTTTCAGTTTTGCTTTGTGTAACTACTTAAGTTTTAGGGTATGAATAATAGAAGAGCAGGGAGGGAGTTTTTGGATCTTTACCCCTGCTGGACATACAGCCCAGCCCATGATAAAAGCTGTTTTTTCTAAATATCTTACAACCACTTAACAGCAGCGAGTTTCAGTTTTCCTTTAGTATAAAGGAAGTTAGTTGTAAACTCCTCGGTTTTCTTATTATGGGAAAGGTGCAAGGAAACCAGACACAGAGAGTAGATTAGTCTGATCTAAAAAAAGACTTTGATATAATCTAAGGCCCAGGCTGAAATCATGCTTGTTAAAACCAGGTGACATGGAGCTGGCAGTTAATGAGGCAAAACTGGTGCTTTGAACTTTCGACCTAATTTGTGGACAAAATAGTAAATTTTGATATAAATGAAACTTGGGTCCTTCTACCACCCCTCCCAGCCCCAACCCAGAGCCTCTCCTCCCCCTTCCTCTCCCTTCCAGCTCCTTCCTGCATGGTTCTCAACACCCTCATTCTTCCACCCTCTCTCGTCCCCTCTTTCGGGTTTTTTCCCCAGCGTTGCCCCAGTTTCTTTAACCCCACAGCAAAAATGTTTTCAGAACAAAAGTGCCCTTTCTTTTTTCATCAGAAAAGGAGGGCAGGGGGAAGGGAGGCATAAGGGGAGGGGCGGCAGTGAGGAATGAAGCAGAAGCCCTGAGAGGACATTGGAGAGTGTCACTGGTCCCCCAGGGAGAAGCTCTCCCTCAGGGCCTCCTGGATGCACATGGCCCTCTGATGGGCCTGCCCGATGGCGGTTGTGTGCACCTGCTCATAGGCCCTGCCCTTGTGCTCAGACTCTACCCTGGCAGGAAGGCCTCCCGCTTCCATTCACACATGTGCTGCAGGACCCAACACGTAGCCATCACACACGGGAGGTTGTGCTCCCTGAAGTCCAGGCAAGTGAGGAGGCATCTGAACCGCACTTTGAGGCAGCCAAAGGTGCCTTCAACAACAATGTGGGGCCGGCTCAGCCTGGCATTCAATGCCGCTCGAGAGGGGTGAGGTGGCCGGTGTAGGGCTTCATGAGCCACAGCTGTAGGGGATGGGTCGCTTCCTCTACCAGGCTGATGGGCATGTCCATGGCCCCCACCCTGCTGGTGCGGTCAGGGAGGAAAGTCCCTGGGTGCAGCTTCTGAAACATGCGCGAGTTATGGATCACACCTGTGTCACATGCCTTCCCCGACCACCCCACTGAGGTATCCATGAACTGGCCCTGGTGGTCAGTCACGGCCTGCAAGACCTCTGAGAAGCATCCCTTGTGGGATAGGGTAGATAGAGGTACAGGGATGGACGGATGCACGCACAGACGGGTGGATGCGAATTGGAAGCTTAGATCTGATTACAGCTAGAACTGCTTCAAACCCCTCCCCAGTTTTCCAGACGTAGCGGCCTCAGGAGTCAGGACAAGTAACGGCACAAGTTGCTTTTCTCCTCTGCGTGATGATTGTTCCCATCCCAGCCTGTGGGAAACGTCCCGTCTCCTGGAGTTCAGGTCCCACCCGCACCCCCAGATCCTCACTGTGCTTGACATCAGTGAACCCAGGTGTCTTGGCACCCAGCCAAGACATTAACGACCAGCCCGGCCTCCCCACAAGATCCGTCCCCTCCTGTCCTGGGCAGGTCTAGACGCTGCTCTGGTGGAGAAAGCTCTGGGTGGATGCGTCAGGACCCGAATCTTTTGCAACTTGACTTCATCACTGGCTAGCAATGGGGCAGGCAGCAGGGCAGGGGAGCTGAGCGAAATGCAGTGGGGTAGGCGACTGGGGCAGGGGACAATCAGAACTGATGTTTGATTGGCAGCAGATTAGTGCACCCATCTTGGAGTTCCCCTCCCACTGGCCTGGCTGCATCCAGGACCAGGAGTATTTGGAGTGGGCGGTGGAGTATTTGGAGTGGGCCCCTGCGCCACGGGGCCAGTGTCGGGGTAAGGGCCAGAAAGGGCAGTGCTGGGGGCGGTTCCAGCAGGGACGTGCAGGTGGATGTTACGGGAAGGATCTCACACAAGCCGGCCCTCACCAGCAGCTCCCTTGCCAAGGGGTAGAACCCGGCCCTGAACCTGGATATTAAGTCTCCTGTTGGGTTGGGCGTGGCCAGAGCAGAAGAGTTGCTGAGGGAGGGGACTGCAGCTTGAAAGGGGGAGGAAACTCAGATGGGGCTCTGGGGCATTCAGCCCCTCTGCCAAGCAGGCCTGGCATATGGGTCTCTCCAAGGCACAGGAGCGAGGCAGAGATGGACTGTGCAGTGACCCCTGGGGGGACTCAGGGCTGCAGCCGACCCATTTCATCCTGGATCCAACCGATGAAAGCGGAGACTCTCATGTACGTGCCAGGGGGCATCCCAGCAATTGATACCCGGGAAACGATGCCCTGGGCTTTTCCATCGCATACCAGGGGGCCACCGGAGTCGCCCTGCAGAACAAACCTGGCCACGGATGGAAAACGGCTCAGAGAGTCGTTTCCCCACTGCTGACTGGTTCAGTGATACCCCGATGCACCCAGCTCCTCCCTGGCCCTTCACAAGCCTAGCCCGCTTGTCTCAGCCCGATCACTGACACACTCCCTCGGAGCAGCAATGCGCTAAGAGCTTCAAGCCAGGGGCAGATTTACCTTTACAATATCGCCGCACTTCTGTGGGTGCTCCGCACGCAGCATAGTCGCCGGGTCATAGTTATGATACATGCAATTCTTATCCTCCAGCACCTCCACTTTTACCTCCTGAAGCACTTTGGCAAAAGATGAATGATCGTTAGCGATGGTGCCACCCCAGCTGGCCACACTGCCCACCGTCCCAGGCTCCAGCCATTCACAGGTCTCAGGCAGGGGGATGGTTTTCACAAATCTATTCAGCTTCACAGGTTTCTCCAGCTGTCACACAGGGAGGGTGAATATGAATCTCAGGGTTGCACTAAAGGGAAAAGGGATGAACATCATCCCCAGCAAAACCTCCCAAAGATATTTGCGTCCAGATGAGGTAAGAACACACTGGGGGTGGGGGATGGGATGGGGTGGTACCTGCAGCAGTGTGAGGTCACTGGGGGTGGGGGGATGGGATGGGGGTGGTACCTGCAGCAGTGTGAGGTCACTGGGGTGGGGGATGGGATGGGGGTCGTACCTGCAGCAGTGTGAGGTCACTGGGGGTGGGGGATGGGATGGGGGTGGTACCTGCAGCAGTGTGAGGTCACTGGGGGTGGGGGATGGGATGGGGGCAGTACCTGCAGCAGTGTGAGGTCACTGGGGGTGGGGGGATGGGACGGGGGTGGTACCTACAGCAGTGTGAGATCACTGGGGTGGGGGATGGGATGGGGGTGGTACCTGCAGCAGTGTGAGGTCACTGAGGGGTGGGGGATGGGATGGGGGTGGTACCTGCAGCAGTGTGAGGTCACTGGGATGGGGGATGGGATGGGGCAGTACCTGCAGCAGCACGATGTCATTGATGAAGGTATCCCTGTCATACTGCGGGTGGGGGATCTGACGGCGCACGCGGATGCGTTGTTGGCTCGGTTCCTGTTTCATGATGTTGTGGGCTCCAAGGATGACCGTGATCTCGCTGTAAAGTTCAAGAGCTATGCATGGGCCATTGGGGGCAGGATGGGATGTATGGTGGGGGGTGAGCACATGAGGTTCTGACTCTTGGACAGCGACGTGGGGGGCACAGGGCAGCCTGGGGTTCTCAGGCCGAGATCTCAGCCTCAGCATCTGACATGGAGGAAGATCCGTGGCTCTTGGGGTCCGTGCGATCTGTGGTCTGGGCAGGGCCTGGGCCTGGCTGGCTCAGGAGCTGGGAGGGGGCACCAGGAATGTTTCTCTTTGTGGGGCAGCAGAAGCACAAAGCCCCTGCCCAGTGGAGTTGGGATCCCAACTTCTGTCAGCACCAGCCCCTTGTGCTGCTGCCCTGAGCTTCTCTCCCCATTGTCCCCATGGCCCCTGGGTCTCAGTCCCCCTGCATCTCTGTCTCGCTCCCAGCTGGATCCAGCCCCCCAGCCCAGTGTCCTGCAGAGCTTCCCTGTGGCTGTGACCCCTCCCTTCCCCTGACTGGCCAAGGGGCCAGACCCCAGCTGGGCTCAGTGCTGCAACCCCATTGATTTACCCGGTGCTGGGGTTGGGCCGTGGGTTGCGGAGACCCCTAGAGACTCGCCGACGCCCTCTGAGCAGATCAGACCCCTGCGCTCTGCTCCCCCAGCCTGGCCATGCCCTGTCCCTCCCCTCACCCCCACTCTGGCACCAGAGCTCCCAATACCTCATCCACGGCTGACTGCCCCCACCCCCATGTCCCAGCCCAGAGGCACTTACTCTCCCTGGCAGTGAGCGGCCGTCAGCACAAAGTTCTCCACCACCAGGAACCCACCGCAGTGCATGTAATCTCCATGTTGTATTTCCAGATAGGGCATGTAGGGCCTGGAGTGGGGCTCAGCTTCACACCTCCTAGTGATCCCATATTAGGGGAAAATCAGGTTCATACACAAGGCCCCGTCCCTACCGGACCTCCACCGCCTTATCTCCTCCCTCCCCCCACCATGATGCTCTCCCTGGGGGATCCCTGGGCCTGGATCCCTGCCCCCTGCTCCTCTCTGCCCCACACCGGGCCCCCCATGGGGCTGAGGATTGAATCTACAGCTGTGATCTTGCGGGGGGGGGGGAAAGTTATGTCAAAAGCCCCTGGTGTGAGCTAAAAATTGTCCTGAATTCGTGGCCTTGGGTGTCCGCCTCCTGCCATATTGAGCCAGGAGGACTTTATCTCTAGCTCAGCGAGGGCTTCTGTGCCTCTCCCGTGACTCTTGAAATCTGCCACTTTCCCCTTTCTCCCTGGTAGCCATGGGAACAGGAGAAGCAAGCTGTGTCCTGATGCGCACAGCGGCTGCCCACCCCCACTCTCCAGGAATGGGGCTCCTGCATTGCAGGTTCCTCCACCCCCACCTCCACACCATCCCCTAGTTGGGTCCCGGGAACCAGCCATCATCCTGACAGAAGCCTCTGACTCTGGGGAGGAGCCGGGATTTGCAGCCAGCCCAGAGAGCTCCCGGCTCTGTTCCCCATGGGACCCCGTCCCTGCGTACTCACCGGCCCCAGGGCTGACGGTTCTCAGCATCAGGACCAGGATTTGCATCAGCATCAGTATCTAGGGAAATCAGAGGGCCTTGTGTCTGAGCCCTGGAGGATTTATAGAGCCAGCAGCAAGCTCTTCAGTTCCGGGCCAATCGGACCTAGCAGGGACTCTTAGAAACCTCAGTATGCGTCTGATGACAGGTGGGGGGCAGGGTTTAGACACAGGAGAGCCTGGGAGGGCAAAGCCCCACCCCCTAGTAGCCAGCCCCAGAAAAATGGGAGCAGAGGTAGCTTTTCTGAAGATCTTTGGTGATACTGGGTCCTTCTCTGCTAGGCTCTGCTGTTCCTCCTGCCCGGATCGCCTCTGGACGGGGTGTGTGTATCCATCGGGATGCTGCCTCCTCACTGGGCGTGTGCGGAGAGTCATGACAACCAATCAGCAGCACGCCTGGGAAATGTTTAAAAAGTGCATGGCCGAATGTCCCCCCAAAACGCCCCTAAATCCACAACCCACTGACGTGCCAGCAGGACAGAGAGGTGTGGTCGGCTAGGCAGTGGGGTCACTAACATCCTATTGACCCAGACCTGCCCAGGGCCCGGGCAGGAGTCGAGGGCTCTGGCTGAGGATGGAAACTGGGAATGAGGATTTTGGGGTGTAGCAAGGTGCTCTGGGCTCGGATCGAGGGGGTCAGAACGTGGGAAGAGAACTGAGGGCGGAGGGGCTGGTGTTCTGACTAGGGTCCGTCTGGGGATTAGGAGTTTGGAGTGTAGGACAGGAATCAGGACTGGGACCCAGGGGTTCAGAAGGCAGGAGGGGCATCAGGGATAGGGAAGGAAGTTAGTGCTGAAGATGGGATCCAGGTGTGGGCATCCAGCAGAATGTACCTCAGTCCCCCACTAGCTCCACCCCTTCAGTTCCCATTGGTTGTGGTTCCTAGCCAATGGGAGCGGTTCCCCCGGCTGCTCTAACATGAACAAACCATGTGTTTTTGTTGAAACTGGAGACCTGGTCGCTCTGGAGGGGTGGGTGGAGATCAAGCCCCTGTAGGGCTCCCCGCAGCCCATGGGTGCTCCCCTCAGCCTGTATGGCTTCATCTTCTGGTGCCTGCTGAGCAATAAGGGTGGGCTAGAGGGGCAGGATGGGGGATCCCTTCTGCCCCCTGCCATCTGACAACCCATCATTAACCACCCACCCAAATGTCCACTCCTAGCTCTGCCGCTGCATGGCTGGCTACAGCCTGGCTGGAGGGAGCGGGTGGCTGGGAGACAATATCTCCTTGGAGGAAATAGCCCCATGGGCAAGTCTCTCTGGGATGGGGCAACCTCACCTGAGCATGAGGGACCTGCCTGGAGCCCAGCACACCTGGTGCCAGGCGCATCTTCAGCACCAGCATCTTATTGGTGGAGAACGCGGGCGCTGGCCTGGCTCAGTTCCCCCCTTCCAAACCAGGTCGTGTCTCACAGCAGTGAGCAGGGGATGGGGAACAGACTGTGGGTTCCTGGCACCTGGCCACAAAGCCCAGGGCAGTTATTCCCCCGGAAGATGGGGAAGAGGAGCCGGCCAGCTGGTGGAACCACAGGTGGTGCAGATACCAGACATGAGAAGAGGCCATCGCTCACCTGGCATCCTTGTCAGGTACCAGCTCAGGGTCCCAACTCCCAGGGAAACGAGGAGGCAGACAACTACGATCACCCTGTGGGCTGGGAATCTGGAAATGCCCCGAGACAGACTGAGCTATGGACTCCCCCCCCAGTCTTTGTGTTCTTCCCTGCCCAAGAGATGACATCCCCTTCCTCTTCCTCCTGCTCCCTGGGCTAACATCCCCCTCCCCCACCGGTCTGCTCCGTTCAGTAACCCATGTGGCTGTCCCACAACTCTACCCCCTCCTATCTGCCACCCCCCAACGTGCTCTCTGCTTCCTGTCCCTCTGAGCCAAGCAAAACCCCTCGCCATCTCCCCCTCCTCCAATGGTGGATTGTCCACTGGGCCACCGGCATCTATCCCCAACAGCACCTGGCAATTGGGGCTCCCATGTGCCCCAAACCACTCCAGCCACCCAGGCTCTTGCTTGGGAGCAGGATGGGGGTGTGTGAGGCTCACCCAGAGCTCCTTCAGAGGACCAAAGGCACCCAGCAGAGAGGGTCCAGCCCCTGTGCCCTGACCCCCCTCCCTGACAGGACTTCTGGGGACTGCAGGCAGAAGGGAAGCGGAGGAGACCCCAGTTGCTGCAGCCCAGGGTCCTCACTGCACTGCAATACACCTTGGCCTCCCCCTAGTGCCACCCTCTGTCCACCCATCCTGGTGCCCCCCAAAACTTCCTCCCTGCATTTCCAGCCTCTCATGCCCCCACCCCTTGTGTCCATGCTCCTCCCATGACTAGGTGCCCCATTCCCAGCCTCACCCCACTGCTCCCCGTGCCCCCCAGTATTCACCCCAGGTCACCCCAGGCTGCCGTGTCTCACCACACACAAAGTTCAGTAAAGGAAAATCCCTGCTTTGGTGGGGCAGGATCAGTCCAATAAAGATTCAATAAATTCCTGCTCCTTGTTCCCAGCTGTCTCTGTTCTAACGTGAATTCCCCTTAGCAGATGGTTTCTGGGATCTCAGCAGAACAGCAGTGAGTTTCAGTTTTGCTTTGTGTAACTACTTAAGTTTAACGGTATGAATAATAGAAGGGAGGGAGTTTTTGGATCTTTACCCCTGCTGGGCATAAAGCCAAGGCAATGAAAAAAGCTGGTTTGTTCCTAAATATCTTACAGTCACTTAACAGCAGCGAGTTTCAGTTTTGGTTTAGCATAAAGGAAGTTAGTTGGAAGCTCCTCGGCTTTCTTATCATTTGAAAGATGCAAGGAAACCCGACACAGACAGTAGATTAGTCTAATCTAAAAAAAGTCTTTGATATAATCTAAGGCCCAGGCTGAAATCATACTTGTTAAAACCAGGTGACATGGATCTGGGGGTTAATGAGTCAAAGCTGGTGCACTGGACTTTGGACCCACATGAGAGTGGCCAGATGAGATCAGACGAAAGGTCCATCCAGCCCGGTATCCTCTCTGCTGACAGGGGCGAATGCCAGATGCCACAGAGGGAGGAAACAGAACCAGGAATCATCCAGTCATCTCTCCCCTGCCATCCAGCTGCAGCCTCAGACAAACAGAGGCCGGGGACCCCGTTCCTTACCCATCCTGGCTAATAGCCGTCAATGGACTTAACCTCCATGAATGTTTCTAGTTCTCTTTTAAGCCCAGTTTTAGTCGTAGCCTTCACACCCTCCTCAGTCACCTTCAACTTCCGGAGGGGGCGTTCCGCAGAGGCTGGAGAGAGGCTGTTCTCAGTGGAGGTGGATGGCAGAAAAAAGAGCAATGGGCTCAGGTTATACTGGGAGAGGTCTAGGCTGGATATCAGGAAAAAACTATTTCACTAGGCAGGTGGGGAAGCACTGGGCTGGGTTCCCTAGGGAAGTGGTGGAATCTCCATCCCTTGAGGTTTTCAAGTCCCAGCTTGACCAATCCCTGGTTGAGTTGATTGAGTTGGGTTGGTCCTGCCGTGGGCAAGGGGCTGGACTTTGATGACTCCTGACGTCTGTGCCACCTCTATCATTCTGTGTAGGATCAGCCCCAGGGATGGATCTGCAATTGCTCAGCATGGCTGTTGTTCAGGTCACTGCCAGATGGCCTGGCTGGCACTGGGCACAGGGGTGTGTGGAACGGGTGCTGCCCCCCCCCCCCGGGAACTAACCGTGAGAACGGCCCAGCGAGCACAGGGCAGGAGGTCAGATTTAAGTGGCCCAGCAGGGCAGGGAATGGCGAGGATCTGCCATAAACATCACTTAGTCGGCTGACATGGGAGACAGCCGCACGCCGCCGGGTCTGACGGACTCATGTCCAGTACCCCAGGGGACATGATCCAGCAGTTTCCCTAGCAATGAGGCAGCCAAAGGGTTGGAATTTCCCAATGGGAGCTGGGCTTCGATCTAGCTCCTAACTCCCCTAGGCTCTTTGCCTTGACACTCATGGGTCAGGGCAGGGGTGGACAATAATTTTTGACTGGAGGCCACATTAGAAATTTTTAGAAATTTTTGAAGTTGCCCTGGGCTGCTCTGGAAGAGGTGGGGCCTCAGGGGGAAGGGGTGGAGTCAGGACATGTCTGTAATTCCCTCCCCACAGACGTTGATTGGTGTTCACGGTATTCCCCATTCCTTGTTACTGAGTGTATCTTAGGGTGGCTTCACTCAGTGCCGAGCAGGGAAAGGCAGACAGGGATCCAGCTGAGGCTCTTGTGAGATGCATCCAGCCTGGAAATGATCTTTTGCCAGCCCTGGAGCAGGAGCAAGCTGGGGACATGGGATTTGGCAGGGTGGGGGCAGTGAGGGGGCTTGGGGTGCAGAATCTGGGCTTGGGTGGGCTGCCTACCTGGAGCTGTAACCTCGTGGATCCCAGTATGGTCTCTTGCTGCTCCCATTGGCTGCAACGCCAGCCAATGGGAGCAGCAGGGGAAGTCCATCATTGCACAGGGGGCAGGGGGATTAGCTCGAGCCGCAGGTCACTAGTAGTCCAGGGACCACCCCATGAGAACCACTGATTTGGAGACGTAGCTCACTGGGCACAGAGTAGATTGATGGGGATAGCGGGAAATAGATGGTTTGATGGAGATGTGAAAAGGCGTTTCCTCCAGCCTGGGGAGCGGCTGGTCTGGATTTTGCAGATTGGGTAAATCGCTCAGTTCCAGATTGTAACTTCATTTTTATTCGGGCTGGTTACAAAGCAGGAAATGAAATGCAGCAGGCTGGGAGCAGGTAGGCAGGAGCGGTTCGGACGCAGGAATTGCTCTAGAACGGCACAGTGAGCACAGTGATGGCAGGTTTAATGTGGCCCAGAAGGGCCGGGGATGGCGAGGATCTGCCAGAAATCTCATCAACCGGCTGAGATGGGTGAGAGCCCTGATCCGGCGGGTCTGCCCCAGGTCCTGGCTGGTGTGAAGTACCCCAGGGGCCATGAACCGGCTGTGTTCCTGTGAAAAGGCAACCAAAGAATTGGGATTTCCCAACAGGAACTGGGCTCCTAAACCCCCTCGGCTCCTGCCTGGATGCTCATAGGCTGGGGGCTGTTGGGGAAATCTCGCTCCCCTGGGGTACAGAGTCCCCAGAAGGGTCCGAGGCTGGAGGTCAAAGCAGTGAGGCAGGAGAGAAATCTAGAAGGAAAACTTTATTATGCATGCATGCAGGCTGACCGCTACCAGAGAAAGCAGCAGCAGCCTTGAGAGGCAGTTTCAGGGATCCTTTATACAGCAGGTTCAGACAGTTTAGTTGTTGATTGTTCTTCTTTAACATATCAAAGTCTCAGCAGAAGTCCTCTGAGATGTCTCCGTTCACACCAGGTGTGCTAGAAGTCGGTTTTACAGTACAAAGGCGCATGAGAACCTGAGCGAGGAGTCTACAAGACAAACTGTGACAAAGATAAGAGCTTACATGACAATTTGTGACAGACCAGGAGTCTCCATAAAGCTGAGACAGGAGGCATTGTCAGGGTCTTGATTAGAGTTGAGATGATTTCTCTGTTACAGAGAGAGAGGCCTGGAAAACTTTTAACCCTTGCAGCCGTTTTCTTTTAGAGCGTTTTGATTTCCTGCACAGTCCCCCCTTAGACACAATTGGAGTTATTTGATTTTTCTCCCACAGGGCTGCCTGAGTGGACCAATGACGGGGGGAGATCAGCTTAGGGGAGTGAACTCAGCCCCCTGAAATACTGCCCCTCATCCGGGCACTTCCAAAGCAAACAAGCGGAGCAGCTCCGGCCTAGGCAGGGATTCACAACCGGGGTCTGTCTCGCAGCCTCTTCATCGTCTTTTTGATCCAAGGCACAAAGGCGGAGATTTTCGTGTAGACGCCGGGAGCTTTGCAAGGCCCCCAGGAGACGATGCCCTGGGCTTTGTCATCACACACCAGGGGGCCGCCGGAGTCGCCCTATGAAACAGAACAAGCCACGGATGGAAACCAGCCCCAGGAGTCAGTCTTCACTAATGCCCGGCCCAGTGACACCCCCTGATGTCCTCCCAGGCTCTGCTTACACCCTAAGTTCCAGGCTCAGCACCTCACCCCATTCCTGGTCAAGCTGGTCCCTGCAGCTCCCCAGGAGGAGACAAGACATTTTCCCCTTCACTTCTCCAGCACTGGGCATGGCCTGGTCACAACTCGACCTGCCACCCACAGACACCTCACTCATCACACAGATTCATCAAGGCACCCAGCAGCAAGCAGGGGACTTACCGGGGCAGAGTCTCTGCAGTAAGCTGGGTTCCCCACACACATCATGGTCTTGGGGTCGTAGTTACCATACAGCCAGACAGGTTTCCTCGGACACGCGGCGTTGGGCATCACCTCCACCTCCACCTCCCGGAGCGTACACGGGAATGAGGGACTCTCTGTGCTGGTGGAGCCCCAGCCAGCGACACTGCACACGGTGTAAGGTTTCACTTTCTCTTTCACGTCCGGCAGCTTCAGTGTCTGAACCCAGCTGTTCAGCTTCGCATCGGCCTTCAGCTGCGAGAGCACAAGGAAGATGGGAATGTCAGAGTCAGACGGGCCACGGGCATGCAATAAGATCAATGGTTGCAGCGGTGTGAGGTCACTGGGGGTGGGGGATGGGATGGGGTGGTACCTGCAGCAGTGTGAGGTCACTGGGGGTGGGGGATGGGATGGGGTGGTACCTGCAGCAGTGTGAGGTCACTGGGGGTGGGGGATGGGATGGCGTGGTACCTGCAGCAGTGTGAGGTCACTGGGGGTGGGGGGGATGGGATGGGGTGGTACCTGCAGCAGTGTGAGGTCACTGGGGGTGGGGGATGGGATGGGGCGGTACCTGCAGCAGTGTGAGGTCACTGGGGGTGGGGGATGGGATGGGGTGGTACCTGCAGCAGTGTGAGGTCACTGGGGCTGGGCGATGGGATGGGGGTGGTACCTGCAGCAGTGTGAGGTCACTGGGGGGGGGAGGGGATGGGGTGGTACCTGCAGCAGTGTGAGGTCACTGGGGGTGGGGGAATGGGATGGGGGCGGTACCTTCAGCAGTGTGAGGTCACTGCGGGTGGGGGATGGGATGGGGGCGGTACCTGCAGCAGTGTGAGGTCACTGTGGGTGGGGGATGGGATGGGGTGGTACCTGCAGCAGTGTGAGGTCACTGGGGATGGGGGATGGGGTGGGGCGATACCTGCAGCAGGGTGAGGTCACTGGGGGTGGGGGATGGGATGGGGGCGGTACCTGCCGCAGGGTGAGGTCAGTGGGGGTGGGGGATGGGATGGGGCGGTACCTGCAGCAGTGTGAGGTCACTGGGGATGGGGGATGGGGTGGGGCGATACCTGCAGCAGTGTGAGGTCACTGGGGCTGGGGGATGGGCTGGGGGCGGTACCTGCAGCAGTGTGAGGTCACTGGGGGTGGGGGATGGGATGGGGTGGTACCTGCAGCAGTGTGAGGTCACTGGGGGTGGGGGATGGGATGGGGTGGTACCTGCAGCAGTGTGAGGTCACTGGGGGTGGGGGATGGGATGGCGTGGTACCTGCAGCAGTGTGAGGTCACTGGGGGTGGGGGGGATGGGATGGGGTGGTACCTGCAGCAGTGTGAGGTCACTGGGGGTGGGGGATGGGATGGGGCGGTACCTGCAGCAGTGTGAGGTCACTGGGGGTGGGGGATGGGATGGGGTGGTACCTGCAGCAGTGTGAGGTCACTGGGGCTGGGCGATGGGATGGGGGTGGTACCTGCAGCAGTGTGAGGTCACTGGGGGGGGGGGGGGATGGGGTGGTACCTGCAGCAGTGTGAGGTCACTGGGGGTGGGGGAATGGGATGGGGGCGGTACCTTCAGCAGTGTGAGGTCACTGCGGGTGGGGGATGGGATGGGGGCGGTACCTGCAGCAGTGTGAGGTCACTGTGGGTGGGGGATGGGATGGGGTGGTACCTGCAGCAGTGTGAGGTCACTGGGGATGGGGGATGGGGTGGGGCGATACCTGCAGCAGGGTGAGGTCACTGGGGGTGGGGGATGGGATGGGGGCGGTACCTGCCGCAGGGTGAGGTCAGTGGGGGTGGGGGATGGGATGGGGCGGTACCTGCAGCAGTGTGAGGTCACTGGGGATGGGGGATGGGGTGGGGCGATACCTGCAGCAGTGTGAGGTCACTGGGGCTGGGGGATGGGCTGGGGGCGGTACCTGCAGCAGTGTGAGGTCACTGGGGGTGGGGGATGGGATGGGGTGGTACCTGCAGCAGTGTGAGGTCACTGGGGGTGGGGGGGATGGGATGGGGTGGTACCTGCAGCAGTGTGAGGTCACTGGGGGTGGGGGGGATGGGATGGGGTGGTACCTGCAGCAGTGTGAGGTCACTGGGGGTGGGGGATGGGATGGGGCGGTACCTGCAGCAGTGTGAGGTCACTGGGGGTGGGGGATGGGATGGGGTGGTACCTGCAGCAGTGTGAGGTCACTGGGGCTGGGCGATGGGATGGGGGTGGTACCTGCAGCAGTGTGAGGTCACTGGGGGGGGGAGGGGATGGGGTGGTACCTGCAGCAGTGTGAGGTCACTGGGGGTGGGGGAATGGGATGGGGGCGGTACCTTCAGCAGTGTGAGGTCACTGCGGGTGGGGGATGGGATGGGGGCGGTACCTGCAGCAGTGTGAGGTCACTGGGGGTGGGGGATGGGATGGGGCGGTACCTGCAGCAGTGTGAGGTCACTGGGGGTGGGGGATGGGATGGGGTGGTACCTGCAGCAGTGTGAGGTCACTGGGGCTGGGGGATGGGATGGGGGTGGTACCTGCAGCAGTGTGAGGTCACTGGGGGGGGGGGGATGGGATGGGGTGGTACCTGCAGCAGTGTGAGGTCACTGGGGGTGGGGGAATGGGATGGGGGCGGTACCTTCAGCAGTGTGAGGTCACTGCGGGTGGGGGATGGGATGGGGGCGGTACCTGCAGCAGTGTGAGGTCACTGTGGGTGGGGGATGGGATGGGGTGGTACCTGCAGCAGTGTGAGGTCACTGGGGATGGGGGATGGGGTGGGGCGATACCTGCAGCAGGGTGAGGTCACTGGGGGTGGGGGATGGGATGGGGGCGGTACCTGCCGCAGGGTGAGGTCAGTGGGGGTGGGGGATGGGATGGGGCGGTACCTGCAGCAGTGTGAGGTCACTGGGGATGGGGGATGGGGTGGGGCGATACCTGCAGCAGTGTGAGGTCACTGGGGCTGGGGGATGGGCTGGGGGCGGTACCTGCAGCAGTGTGAGGTCACTGGGGGTGGGGGATGGGTGGGGTGGTACCTGCAGCAGTGTGAGGTCACTGGGGGTGGGGGATGGGATGGGGTGGTGACCTGCAGCAGTGTGAGGTCACTGGGGTGGGGGGGATGGGATGGCGTGGTACCTGCAGCAGTGTGAGGTCACTGGGGGTGGGGGGGATGGGATGGGGTGGTACCTGCAGCAGTGTGAGGTCACTGGGGGTGGGGGATGGGATGGGGCGGTACCTGCAGCAGTGTGAGGTCACTGGGGGTGGGGGATGGGATGGGGTGGTACCTGCAGCAGTGTGAGGTCACTGGGGCTGGGCGATGGGATGGGGGTGGTACCTGCAGCAGTGTGAGGTCACTGGGGGGGGGAGGGGATGGGGTGGTACCTGCAGCAGTGTGAGGTCACTGGGGGTGGGGGAATGGGATGGGGGCGGTACCTTCAGCAGTGTGAGGTCACTGCGGGTGGGGGATGGGATGGGGGCGGTACCTGCAGCAGTGTGAGGTCACTGTGGGTGGGGGATGGGATGGGGTGGTACCTGCAGCAGTGTGAGGTCACTGGGGATGGGGGATGGGGTGGGGCGATACCTGCAGCAGGGTGAGGTCACTGGGGGTGGGGGATGGGATGGGGGCGGTACCTGCCGCAGGGTGAGGTCAGTGGGGGTGGGGGATGGGATGGGGCGGTACCTGCAGCAGTGTGAGGTCACTGGGGATGGGGGATGGGGTGGGGCGATACCTGCAGCAGTGTGAGGTCACTGGGGCTGGGGGATGGGCTGGGGGCGGTACCTGCAGCAGTGTGAGGTCACTGGGGTGGGGGATGGGATGGGGTGGTACCTGCAGCAGTGTGAGGTCACTGGGGGGGGGGATGGGATGGGGTGGTACCAGCAGCAGTGTGAGGTCACTGGGGGTGGGGGGGATGGGATGGGGGTGGTACCTGCAGCAGTGTGAGGTCACTGGGGCTGGGCGATGGGATGGGGGTGGTACCTGCAGCAGTGTGAGGTCACTGGGGGGGGGAGGGGATGGGGTGGTACCTGCAGCAGTGTGAGGTCACTGGGGGTGGGGGATGGGATGGGGTGGTACCTGCAGCAGTGTGAGGTCACTGGGGGTGGGGGTTGGGATGGGGGTGGTACCTGCAGCAGTGTGAGGTCACTGGGGGTGGGGGATGGGATGGGGGTGGTACCTGCAGCAGTGTGAGGTCACTGGGGGTGGGGGATGGGATGGGGGTGGTACCTGCAGCAGTGTGAGGTCACTGGGGATGGGGGGGATGGGATGGGGGCGATACCTGCAGCAGTGTGAGGTCACTGGGGATGGGGGATGGGTGGGGCGATACCTGCAGCAGTGTGAGGTCACTGGGGCTGGGGGATGGGCTGGGGGCGGTACCTGCAGCAGTGTGAGGTCACTGGGGGTGGGGGATGGGATGGGGTGGTACCTGCAGCAGTGTGAGGTCACTGGGGTGGGGGATGGGATGGGGTGGTACCTGCAGCAGTGTGAGGTCACTGGGGGTGGGGGATGGGATGGGGTGGTACCTGCAGCAGTGTGAGGTCACTGGGGGTGGGGGATGGGATGGGGGCGGGTACCTGCAGCAGTGTGAGGTCACTGGGGGTGGGGGATGGGATGGGGGTACCTGCAGCAGTGTGAGGTCACT
>CM064351.1:18851600-18906629 GCA_032595735.1 Pelochelys cantorii | reverse complement strand
GGTGTCCCTGGACTTGCTCTTTATCTTTCCCAGCTGTGTCCACGCGCATCCCCAGGGGGACCTGTGCTCAGGCCTCCCAGGAGTGGAGGAGGGAGCCTTCGGTGGTCCAAGCACCCCGCACCCCTCAAACCGCTGCCCCAGGCTTGTGGGGAGCCTAACTGGTGCATGACAAGAGCCCCCAGCTTGGGGGGCCCAGGTCATGCAGGAGAAGGAGCCCCAGGGGGATCCCCAGGGACAAGCCCCTCGCGGAGGGGGATGTGCTGGGAAGGGGCCGGACAATCTCGGGTCCCACCCAGGTGGAGAAACTTCGTACCGTGTCCCGGGTGCGGAGCTGTTCTTCAATATCATAAAGTAGGACTTCCTCCACCCGGGAGTCCATCCGCTCCCAGCCCCCCCATGTCAGGGACCCAGTGCAGGTTGGGCCCCCCATGCCCCTCGCAGGAATAGATTCCCCTTCCACCTTCACATCTTCCAACGCCCTCACCAGTGCCCCCCACCAGAGCCCCCCACCAGGAAAAACAGGGAACCAGGTAGCAGCAACCCCCACCCCCATCTGTTGCCCTGGCTGCAGGGCAGCAGTGTGAGGCTGCAGGAGTCAGTGGGGTGGGGTTCGCAGGGCTCAGGCCAGACACTGGGGCTGCCCTCCCCGCCCCCTCCTGGGTACCGGCTGAGCCCCTGGGCCCAGGATGTTCACGGCCCCTCACCTGGATCAGAGAGGCTGCGGGAGGTGGCCCAGCTGCAGCTGGAGGCCCAGGCGCTGCTGCTGACCGACCTGGACCCACAGCTGCAGGGGCTGGTGTGGAGAGCGATGGGCTGCAAGCTCCCCGAGGTCCTCTGAGGTCCTGTTCCTCCCCAGAATATGGAGCTCACTCTGATTATCCCTGCATTGCTGCCCGGGGGGGAATCTTCCATCCTGCCCTTTGTCCTACACCAGGCACCTGCAGCCTCCTAGGATTTAATGTGCATTTGCCCGACGGGCTTTAAGAGCTTTTCCCTGCAGCCAGGATGCTGTGATCCCCAGTGACACCTGGGAGCAGCCGGGAGCTGCAGTTCTGGGGGCAGACGCAGAGCAGGGCAGGTGTCCGTGGGCCTGGTGAGACACCCACTCTCCAGGCTGTGAGGTTGCCAGACCCCACATCAATGAATAGAGAGATCCCAGGGCTCCCATTGCTGAGTCTCACAGACGGGCGAGGTCTTGCAGGAGCCTCATTGGATGATTCAGATGCTTCTTCCTCTCACAACCTCCAAACAGCCACTCAGGGCCAAGGAGCCACCGGGGCTTGTCACCAGCAGGGCCGAGGAGCCAGAGGGGACCTATCCCACAAAGGGAACCAGCCCCCTCGGTGTCACTGCTGCTGCTGCCTCCAGCACCTAACATGGGAACAATTCGGGGAACAAATCCTTGAATTTCCAGACGAGGCTTCCGGCGCTTTTGGATGAAGGCCCTGCAGGCTGCCCCAGGGCCATCGGGAAGCAGCTCTTCCATCCGTGTGGGCAGGGAAGCTGAATCCCACCAGCCCGGAGCGACACGCCCACCGGCCCGGCCCCCCCAGACCTGGCACCAGGGGCGGCTGGGAAGGCGGGACCCAGCCCAGCGGGCGAGCCGGGTAGGGTGGCTCTGGGGCCTCCTCTGTGGAGAGAAAGACCTGCCCCAGGAGCCCAGCCCCCATTACCACCAGGGGGCATCGCCCTGCCCGGCCCCCGGGGACCTGCCAGTCTCTGGGAGCCCGCAGCCCATCGCTCTCTGCAGCAGCCCCTGCAGCTGTGGGTCCAGGTCGATCAGCAGCAGCGCCTGGGCCTCCAGCTGCAGCTGGGGCACCTCTCGCAGCCTCTCTGATCCAGGTGAGGGGCCGTGAACATCCTGGCCCCAGGGGCTCAGCCGGTACCCAGGAGGGGACGGGGAGGGCAGCCCCAGTGTCTGGCCTAAGCCCTGCGAACCCCACCCCACTGACTCCTGCAGCCTCACAGTGCTGCCCTGCAGCCAGGGCAACAGATGGGGGTGGGGGTTGCTGCTACCTGGTTCCCTGTTTTTCCTGGTGGGGGGCTCTGCTGAGGGTGTTGGAAGATGTGAGGGTGGAAGGGGGATGGATCCCTGCGAGGGGCGTGTGGGGCCCAACCTGCGCTGGGTCCCTGACATGGGGGGGCGCGTGACCCCTGCTGGCCACTGGAGTCACCCTGTTCCCTTCCCTCCCTCACAGAGTCCCCCTGGGCCTCACCGGAGCGCTGCCGGGAGCGGATGGATTCCCGAGTGGAGGAAGTCCTACTTTATGATATTGAAGAACAGCTCCGCGCCCGGGACACGGTACGAACTTTCTCCACCTGGGTGGGACCCGAGATTGTCCGGCCCCTTCCCAGCACGTCCCCCCCTGCGAGGGCCTTGTCCCTGGGGATCCCCCTGGGGCTCCTTCTCCTGCATGACCTGGGCCCCCCAAGCTGGGGGCTCTTGTCATGCACCAGTTGGGCCCCCCACAAGCCTGGGGCAGCCGTTTGGGGTGGGAGTGTGGGTTCTTGGACCGCCGGCAGCTCCCACCTCCACTCCAGGGAGGCCTGAGCCCTGCAGCTCTCCAGAGTGGGGCAGGCAGGTCCCAGGCTCACAGACTCTCTCTGGGCTTGCAGAGCCCAGACGCCCTGCAGCGATTCTTCTTCGCCATCCCCACCGCCTGCCTCGCCGCCCTCCAAAGGGGCGAGGGCACCCTGGCGCCCCGCTGCACCAAGGACACTGTGGTGGCCAGGATCGTGGTGAGCGAGTCGTGGCAGCCAGGAGGAGGGGATGGGATATGTGGGGTGGACAAGGGTCTGCCTGGGCCATGGTTGCGGGTGGGTGTGCTGGAAATGGGATGGGTGGGGCCAGGAGTGCTGGAGGGGGAGGTGGACATGAGGAGGTTAGGTGGGGATGCTGGAGGAGGGAGTGACAGAGAAATGGGGCAGGTCTGGGGGTGCTGGACAGGAAGAGGGATTTGGGATATGTAGGGGTCTCCCCGGGCCATTGGGGGGAGGGGTGCTGGAAGGCAGCAGAGCAGGCTTCTGGGTATGCGCCTAGGTGAGCAGAGATGAGGAGATTCAGAGGCTGGTCGCCAGGGGAAGTGAGGGCCAGGAGACAGCCTGGGGACAAGGATTGAACTGGTCCCGGTTTGGGAAGGGGGGTGCTAGGAGGCCGGGCAGGGTGGCTACAGGGCAGCAGGAGGCAGTGGGGTTTCATCCTGCTGGCTGGGGGGTGCTGGCCGTGTGAGTGTCTCTTGGGGACATGCTGGGGCCCCAGTCTCACACGCCCCTTTGTCTCCTTGGGGTCTCACAGGAGATCATGGAGGACTCCCCACCGCCGCTGGTCTTGGCCAACTGCCTCAGTGCCGCCTGCAGCCTCAGGTACCGATCCTCCCCTCCCCCCCCCCACTGACCCTGCTATCCCCCAAGAGCAGATCCCCTGACAAGTGGGTAGGAAAGTCTGTCTCCTGCTGCTGACTTAAAAGTCTCTGCGCTTCTCTCCTGCCAGTACCTTGAAGCCTCCCCTGCAGGCCCAGCTCCTGAGCCCCTTGCTGAGGGCTGCAATAAGACACTCAGTGTCTGGGGACTCGCAGCAGGAGCCCACCCACAAGCAGGTACGTCCCCTCCCTCACGCCCCCCCCCCCTCCCCCAGCCAGGAGCAGGAACAGCCTCTGGGCCCTCCTCCAGGGATGGGCTGGAGCTCCAGAGAGGAGTCGGGGGGGGGGGGGCAGAGGGAGGGAAGAAGCTGCAGGTTTGGATCCTTCCCTCCAGGGTTCCCGTTGCTCTCCCGGGGGGCCCGTCCCTTCCATGCCCAGCCTGGGCTCTTCCCTGCTCTGCAAGGCGGCTCAGACCCTGCTCAGGGAAGGACCCCAGAGCCAGCTTGTTCCCTTTGAAGCTGACAGCAACACCTCATTTAGCTTTTGTTGTTGTTGTTGTTGTTGTTGTTACCCGGAATACTGTCCAAACTGACAAGTTTCTTTGAGGTGTTTCAATTTTGATGACACTGCATTTTCCAGTGGAAAAGCATTCCACTGGAACAATTCCAGCCAGCTCTAGGAAATAGGGAATACATTGATAAATGGCTCTCAGGAAGATGTAGCATAGCTCATGAGTGTACTAGGACTAATAAAACGGCCTTGTCATGCACTGCAAGAGGCTTGTTGTGTGCACTTATTATTTCCTTTTTTTAGAAGCCCTTCACCTCAGACAGTTGCTGCTTCCATCCATGCGGGACTCTCCTGGAGAACACACAGCATGCTGCCTGCCCAAGTTTATCGTCCACATGATGCCCCCTCTGGACAGGTGAGAAGGTTGCTCTGTGGCTGTTTGGTCCTCTGGTCTCAGCTCCTCACCGGTTCCCCTGCAAAGACATCGCTCTCTGAAGAGCGACACAGCACTTGGGTTGCCACTTCACCTAGCAGCATGGCCTGATATATCTTGATTTTTGTCTGGCTTTTGGCATTGTCCCTCATGACGTTCACGTCGGAAGACTAGGGAACTGTGGTCTCGATTAAATTAGTATAAGGTGGGTGCACAACAGTTCATAGAACTTGCAGATGATACCAAACGGTGATGGGTTGCAAACACATTGTGGAATGGGATTACAATTCAAACTGATCTTGAGGAACTGGAGAATTGGGCTGGTATCAGCCAGATGAAATGTAATAGACAAACAGAAGTAGACAAATGCACAGTGTACTGTGCAACAAAAAATCAAGTGGACAGCTACAAAAGTGTGAATAGCTGGCCAGGTGGTGGGACTGGTGAAAAGGGGTATAGCAGGTCAGAAATTGTTTTAGAAAATCTGACCTGTGAAGGAAGGTTAATAAAATAGGGCATGTTTAGTCTCCAGAAAAGAAGACTGAGAGGGGAGCTGATAGCAACCTTCAGATATGTTCAGGGCTGTTACGAAAGGATGGGGATCAATTCTTCTCGGTCTCACTAAAGGTAGGACAGGAACTATCGGGGTTAATGTGCAAGAAAAGTGATTTAGGCTAGATGTGAAGAAAAAATGCTAACTGTAAGAATAATTAAACTCTGGATCAGGCTTCCAAGGAAGGTTGTGAAAATCCAGTCACTGAAGGATTAAAAAACAAGTTGGAAAAACACCGGTCAGGGATGGTCCAGGTTTCCTTGGTTCTGCCTCAGTCCAGGAGGCTGGACGTGATGACCTCTCGAGTTCCCTTCCAGCCTGAGATTTCTGTGAATGCAAAGTCCAGAGGGGAGTGGATCACTTACAGAGCTCGGATGTTATAGAGGAAGGGGCGACTCTCACAGGAAGTGTGGAGTAAGGTGTATCCTCCATGGTGGCGGCTTTTAAACTTTCATATGATCCAGCAATATCTTTGTCATTTTGTGGTGCCTTCAAAAAAAGAAAATCAAACAAAATCAAAAAGCCCATTTCCCTACCCAGTGTCTGGCAACCAAAAGCTTATTTTTCATGCAATACCAATGTTTTTTCAAGGAAAAATCTGAAAAAGAACCACAAAAACTAGCTCATTTCAGCTCTACATTGTCATTTCATGTTTGTTATAGTAAATATTAATATATTAATAAAGATGTTTGTTATAGTAAATATTAATGTTAATATTCTATCTATCTATCTATCTGTCTGTCTGCAAGTCTGTTTGCTCAAGAAGTCCTCCTAAATGCTAAGAGCTAAGACCACCGAATTGGGTATTTACCTTCCTCTTAACTTAAAGCACGGTAAGAATTTGATTGTGCCAGAACATGGAATGTGCCTGGAATTCAATTGTTTTCCATGATGTGCAAAGGGAGGGGGCTGAGTGGAGGGATGCGATACTCACAGTCACCACCGGGGGCAGCGAGTGCAGGGACAGCGATAATGCACAGTGACCTCTGGGTCCAACTGCACCATCAAGGGAGTGGCCAGCTGGGGACGGGGCTCATCATCTTGTCTGCCGCTGGCCCAGGTAAGTGGCATTCCTGCCCCAAACCCTTCTCCCAGACTCTCAGACACAGTGCCAGGAAGGGAGGGAAAGGCCCCACCAGCCCCACTGCCGCGCCCCCTCCCCTCCCAGGAGCACTGCTGCAGTAGCCATAGTCTTCCCCAGCACCAGCAGGCTGCCCAGCATGGCTACAGCCAGCCAGCCGACTCTGCCTCCCCTTCCCTCCTGTGGCTTGCATGGTCCCCTCCCCATGAACCATCCCTGGGGATCAGTCAGGAGGCCTGCACTACCTCCCCCCTCCCCCATGGCTGGTTCTGGGGACCCAGCAGGAGGCCAATACAGCCTCTACCCCTGCCCCCAGCTGCTACTCTCCAGCGGGGCCTGCCCTCCAGCCCTGGGCGAGCCCAGCTCCCCGCTCCCCTGGCCCCAGGCCAGGCCCTAGAAGTGCCAGTGCAAGGCCAATGCCTGCCTGGCCTGCCCCTAGGCCAGATCCAGCCAACGCCAGGTAAGTCTTCTGACACATGATATTTGCACATGCCATTTTATATAATGTTGTACAACGAACACAACAAAAATCTTTTGATGGCCCTGAATTGGCGTTAGATAAAAATCCCTGAGAAAAATGTCAGCGTTTCATTCCACTTTGGAATGACAACACAGTTTGAAATATTGGCTCGCTGCAGGTCAGACTGCAGTTTCCCGCCAGCTCTAATCAGAGCCTAGATCTCAGGCAGGAAAGCAAACCAACACCGTGGAGTGCATTTCAGAAGGCAGATCCCCACCACGTTTTCTACAAATTACACTGCTATCTTGGTAAAGGACTCCCTGGATGTGATTTTCTGGCCTGTGTCGTACAAGTCAGACTAGAAGATCACAGTTGTCCCTTCTGGCCATGGAATCTCGGCGTCACTTACCTTTTCCTGGGATGATCTAGCGGGAGACACACCTGGAAAACAAGAATTTGATTGTGTTGATGGAGATGGCTGTTAGCAAGGGCGCACAGCAGACAAGGTTCCTGGCATGCTGTGAAAGACTTAGTTGCTTGAAGGTTGGGTGGACACAAATTGGAGGAGGGACGGGATATTTTATGGTCAGTAATTTGGCCGTTTCATGTTATGTTTTGTAACTGTTCTTTTTTCAATAAATGTGACCTTTCCTAATTTCTCCCATTGAGAGCCATTGGTTTCTTCCTTCTCTGGAGAAGACAAAGGAATTCTGCCTGGATAAAAGTGACTTTCTAAGTAGGGAAGGTGGGGACAGTTAGAGAGCTGGTCAGACTGACACCGACACTGGCTGGGGATGTCTAAAGAGGCCAGACTTGCCTCGGTCACCATCACACCGGATTGGTCACAGACTTCCTCAGGAAGAACTGCCAGTGCTGAACCCCTCTGGGCCTGCTGGGCATGGGTGATGGGTGAATGCCCATCTGGGGAAGGCAAGCCGAGCTCTGCCCCTTCTGCAACCTCTTCCCCCAGGAAGCCAAGCCCAGCCCTCATGGCAGCAGCTGTCCCACACCTCAGGTTACTGCCCCCAGTCCCTGAACTTCTCAGGGCCCTTTGGCTGTCCCATTCAAGGGGGTGGCATGGCCCCACACTTCCCAGCTGGCCAGAGTGCCTGACAGCCAGAGACCTGGGTACCTGCACCATAGTCTGATCCTTCTTAGCCCCAGGGGAGAGTGGGCCGCCACACCTCAGCCCCAGTCTTCTTTGCCAGCTAGAGGACCCGGCTGCCACACCATGGCTTCAGCCACCCTGGTTGGCCATAAGGCCGGGCAGCCACATAGTTAGCTAGAGCATGCGCAATTCTGGGAAGGCAGCGCCTTTCCTTGCCTTCGTTACCCGCCACCCATGCTGCTGCGTTTGCCCAGTGGATGCGTGGGATGTTTTGAGAAAGTCAACTGAATGGTAAAAGCTTCAGAGAAAAGACACAGGGGTGCACTAGCTCTGTCACTATGTCGACACCCCCGTTACCAGCTTTCCGCATGGCATTACGTTAATTACTATCATTTACATTCCTTACTGATACATTATTTGCCACATCTACACTGGTGCTTGCTATTGGTCGGCTGAGCATTGTCCTACCAGCAGTTGTCCTTTGCAGGATTTTAGTCCTCAAGGGTATGTCGTCACTAGCACCCTAGTTCGAACTGGGGAGGCGAATGTAGGCATTCGAACTTGCAAATGAAGCCTGGGATTTAAATATCCCGGGTTTCATTTGCATCTTCCCGGGCGGGGGCCATTTTTAAATCCCCCTCATCCGAACTAACTGCCCGCAGCTACACGCGGCAGTTAAAAGTTAATTCAAACTAAGTCCTTAGTTTGAATTAACTGTTACACCTCACGGAGGGTGGGTGTCTCACCAGGCCCAAGGACACCTGCCCTGCTCTGAATCTGCCCCCAGAACAGCAGTTCCCGGATGCTTCCAGGTGTCGCTGGGGATCACAGCATCCTGGCTGCAGGGAAAAGCTCTTAAAGCCCGTCAGGCGAATGCCCATTAAATCCTAGGAGGCTGCAGGTGCCTGGTGTAGGACAAAGGGCAGGATGGAAGATTTCCCCCCGGGCAGCAGTGCAGGGATAATCAGAGTGAGCTCCATATTCTGGGGAGGGACAGGACCTCAGAGGGAAGGAGCAGGACTAAAGCTGGCCCAGGTCTTCCTCCCTCTGCTGGCTCAGAGCTGTCCAGAGTACGTGGCGCAGGCCTCTGGAGCACTACTCTCAGCGCTGCGATTCTACAGGGCCTGGGGCTCCAGCTGCCACCACTGCAGCAGGAGTGACTGTGATGGTGGCCCGGAGCCCCCGGGCCTTTTCCAATCCCTGGGCCCAACGGCCTTTGTCCCTTTTCCCCTCTCTGTAGGCGGCTTGGCTGTCAGAAACTAGCTCCTTCTGGCTAGAGCCAGGTGCCTCCCAGCCCTGCTTCTTACCCCTTTGATGTCAGGGAACTGCTTTCTGGACCTTCTCTTCCCCCATCTCCCGACCCTGCTGGGCGGGTAGCTCAGGCTCAGGCAGGGAGAGCTCACGGCTGGGAGAAGAGGTATCTGCACAGGGCTCTCTGCAGACCTTGCCGAGGCTCCGGGCGCCGTGGGATCATGGTTCACCCCCTGCTCTGCTGCATGGCGCAACCAGGGTTGCCAGATGGTTTCCACAGAAATACCGGGCACACGTGCCGTTAATCACACTCCACATCACATCTTATCAGGCAAACACCGCACAGTTCTGTTTTCTCAATTTGTGTCCTGAGCAGAAAGCTCAAACAGTGGACGCTCCGGTTCAAAACCGGACACCCGGCAACCCTGGGAGCAACCGGACTGCGTGTGCAGAGTCGCTGAGCAGGGGCCACTGCTCCCAGACAGGGAGACTCCTTGGGGAGGGCCCTGGGATCTGGCACCATCTCAGATTTTAATTGTAAAATCTGGGTACTCCCGGTTGCCTCCCCAGAGCGTCTCCCCTCTTCCCCTTCCTCCTTCTTCTGCCCCTCCCCCTGTCTAGCACCAGTCACCCTGTCTGGAGCAGCAGCCAGTCGCTCTCTAGTCCTGCAGGGTCTGGCCCCCGGAGCCTGGCTCTGAGCATGTCAGGGGATGGGGAACCCCCCTGTCCTGGGTGGTCTGGGCCAGTGGGGAGTCACCTGCCTGGGCAGAAATTGGCCTTGTGTGAGCGCAGCAGGGACCAAGCCCCCCCAAGGCCCAGCCTGTTCCCAGTGTGGGGGGGGGAGGGGTGTGATGGGGAGCGTTTGGGGGAGGGGGAAGCCTTGAGTGAATCGCCCTAAGCCCCTGCAGCCCTGGGCTGTGGGCTCAGCTCTGAGGGAGCATTTTGAGCCCTGGTGCTAAGACAGGGGGACAGGTGATAGGACTGAGCCGGGAGTGGGGGAGGGGCTCCAGAGAACCATGGAGGTGAGGGTGGGGGGACAGAAGCCGAGGTGTCTGACTCAATAGAAGAGGTTTGGGTCAGACTTGGGGGAGGCTTCCCAACACCTGAACAACACCCCCCTCAAATTAAACCTTCCCCTCAAAAGCAGCATCCTCTGAGTTCACTCCCTGGCTTCTTCCCTCACCCTGAGCTCCTCCAGCCTGTGCACGGCTTCCCACCGGGTCAGGAAACACAGGCCTCAGTGCCATGGAAACGAACTCCACACACTTCTGTATCAATGTGTCTCCTAAGGAATCAATTAGTGAAAACAAGCAGCAGAATCTTTATTCATTTAGTCTCTGTTGTTACAGACGTGCTGGCCGAGAGATATTGTGAAATATTGTTCCCAAATCACTGTAACTGGCAGGATTGTGTTGTGTTCAGCTGACAAATTAAATCTGCAGAATCTTCAGATATTGCCTGCAGAATGTTTAATTTTTTGGCAAGAATTCCCCAGCCACAGACCGGAAGGGGCCTAAATTTCTCACGAAGTCCAGCCCTGAGCTCTGGGGCAGGACCAAGCAAACCTGGATCATCCCTGACAGGGATTTGTTCAACCTGCTTAGAACAGTCTCTGAAGATGGGGAGTTTAGATAGGGTTGCCAGATGCTTTCAGGAAAAATACTGGACACACTTGACATGACATCACAATCTACATTACATCTGATTGAGAAAATACTGGACAGGTCTATCTGCTCAATTATATTTTCTCAATTTTTTTCCCGAACAGAAAGCTCAAATACTGGATTATTTGTTTCAAAACTGGACACCTGGCAACCCCAAGTCTAGAACCTTCCCAGGAAGCTACTGCAGAGCTTAACTACATGTCAGCTACATTTTTTGGCTGAAGATTAAGTCCCGCATATCTTGTTCTGCCTTGAGTGGACATGGAGAACGAGGCATCCCTAGTCTCTTTATGGTCCTGGGGCAGGCCTGTGTCTCCTCTGGTCTCTGTGTATTTACGGCCAAGATGGTGACTCCAGCAGCCGCTGTGTCTCCCTCACCAGGGAAATGCTCCTGGAGTGTTTGTCTATTCTGGAGACTCTATTTGGGGAAAGGTGGGTCCTGAGCTGGATCCCCCCTGTCTGAGTGTGATCACCATGGCAGCGGAGGTCAAAGGAAATATGATGACCCAAGAGAGGGACGGGCTTGTCCAGTGAGGCGCTTGGTCTCTCTGTCCCTCTCCTGGAATTTGCCCAGCATGGCTGAGCCTGGAAATGTCTTTTCAGGGCAGGAAAGTGGCTCTTTCAGAGGGGGAAGCCCAAAGCCTTCTGCCGGGCAAGTTTCCTCTGGAGTTCCCTGCCCCTGTGCTAACCCGGCAGCCAGTCACTAAAAGCTGCTCCTAGTAGATTTTTCTCAAGGGGTATCTTTTATGATGCTGAATGTGATTTGTCTTTGTTGGTTAGTGATGTTGCCTCCCTCTCCTGAGCTGCTTGGCTTCAGCACAGGAAGGAAGAAGTAGTACAAGCTGAGTGTATTTGACATCAGGTGGAAGCAGGGGAATGGAGAGGTAGTGGGGCCAAGTAGCAAGAGCACTTGGCTGGATAAATTAGATGACGCTCCATGCCTCAGTTTCCCCCTTCATAAAATGTCAGTGACACCGACAGTGTTTGTAAAGCACTTTGTTATTAGCCCATGGGGCAGAGGGGGAAACTCGGGCACAGAAGCAGACTGGGGGGGCGGTAGAACCCCACCTAGGCAACGCCGGTTCCATGACGTCGCAGAGTCTGACCAGTCTGAGTGGGTCCCTCTCATGGCTGCTCCTCCCCCCAGAAGGAGTGGGTTCCTCTCCGTCGGCTGCAGGAAGCAGCGCTTCAAGGTCTTTGCCAGTGGGCAGCCGTTCTGCAATTCAGCTCTGCCACGGCTTCCAGCAGATCCATACACTGGAGATGGACGGTGCCGTCGTCCTATCCTGTGTCCAGTTCTGAGCACGACCGGTGCCGCTGCCCAGAGGGAGGCGAGGGGCACACACAGGACACCCCCCTACAGACGCCCTCGCAGACCCAATAAACGTCTCCCTTTTGCAGAAGGACTCTGCTCCTGCGTGGTCCTGAGGCCACTGGTGTGGGACATAGACCCCCTTTCCGCTCACCGCACATGGAGACTCCCCTGCAGGTAGAGCTGAGTGCGACGCCTCTACTGGGATGGTGTATTAGGATAAGGTACTAACAGCTCCTCTGCGCCACCCCCCCTTCCCCTTCCGCTGCAACATCAAATTAACTCTCCTGGTCTGACCCTGTCCTCCCGCCGGTACCAGGAAACCCCAAGCATGATGGGAGCGGGCTGCAAATTGGGGAGCAGGCTACTGCAGGGCTCAGGGCAGCAAAGAAGCCTCCCAGAGCCGTGCACGGCCTGGCCACGGGTGCGGAGAAGCCTGTACTGACGTGACGAGCATTTAGAGGTTGGGGGGCTGTGGGCAGGGGGGACAACAGAGCCACGAGCAGGACAGGGCGTGAGCCAGCACCAGTGAGTCTCAGAGGGGACTAGACCATCCAGGCGTGACCCCTGCTGAGAGAGAAGCTGAGGGATTGGTGCTGGAGCAACCAGGAGCCCCCTACTGCCTTGTGAGCTGTAGAAAAATGGCTTTTCCTGAGCTCCTGAGCGTGCCCAGGAGGAAAAGAAGGTGCCTGCACTACAAGGTCTCCCTGGAGAGACAGGATCGGTCCCTGCCAGGCAAAGGTGGGACCAGCCCCATGGCCTGGTCAGGAAAGAGCCAAAGTCCTGTGAGAAATCAGGCCCCATGTTCAGGTGTGAGTCCGAGTCCCCACAGACACAGGTGCCCCAGGGCAGTGGTGGATTCTCCGCGTGTCGATGGGTCTAGTGCAGGCCAGAGGTCTTGCTGGGATGCGTTGAGGTAAAACCCAGGGCCTGGGCCGGACGGGAGCCCATGAGAGGCAGCGGGGCGGGTGGGAGGCTCTAACTCTCGCTCCTGACCAGAAAGTCCAGTGCTGGGTGACACCAAGTCCACATCTACACTGCAGGCTTTTTACACAAGAGCTACTGTTCTTGTGCAAAAACTTGCAGAGCGTCTACACTGTACGTGCCTTCTGGTGCAAGGAAATTTGCAGTAAAGCATTAGAAAACAGGGCTTCTTGCACAAGAGTTATTCCTCTCCCCGCAAGGAATAAGCCCCCTTTGTGCAAGAGCTGTTGTGCAAGAAAGCAGCGTGGATGGACACCAAGGACTTCTTGAGCAAGAAACTCTCATGGCTAAAATGGACAGCAGAGCTTTCTTGTGCAAAAGAGTGTTCACGCTGCCATGGATGCTCTTGTGCAAAAGCACATGGCAGGGTGGATGCCCTCTTGAACATGGCAGGGAGGAGGCGGTCTTGCATACGACCTTTTGCTCAAGAACTCCTGCGTAAAACAGTTCCTGCGCAAGAAGCCTATAATGTAGGGCAGGGAACAACCTATGGGGTGCTACTGGAGCTGCTGGTTGCAGGATGCACTGTTGGGGAGGGAGTGGGGGGGGCCCCTAGGAATGGCTCAAACTTCCCGGGGGGTGGCCAGAGGCAGGACATTTCCCTGGCAGGGGTGAGCTGGGGGGGCCGTGACCTCACAGTGGCTTTGGGCAGCCCTCAGCATATAAGGCAAAGGGCAGGAGGGGAGGTGGTGACCTCACAGAGAGACCCAGAGCTCAGGCTCATAAAAGGGGGCGCGGGCCCAGGGGACTTTGGAGACCCCGGTTGCTTTAGCTCTGGTGCGTCTCCTCCTCACAGTTCCTTTGCGCACTGCGAGATCCAGATCCCCACATCTTTGTGCAGAAGGTAAGAGCCCCCAGGGGTTTGGATCCCGCCCGGGACTGGCTGGGTTCCTGGCAGGGCCAGACCTCGGTCGAGGGCCAGATGGTGATTCCTCACCTGGGCTGCGTCCTTAGCGCCATTGGGGCCGTGGGGCGTTCTCCTCTTTGGTTTCCCTTTTCCTCCATCCCACCCACATTTCTCCTCTGTTCTTCCTCTTCTGTGTTGTGGGGACTGGGGAGGTGGGTCTGGAACAGGTCTATGCCGGTGTCTTTGGGGAGAACGCTCCATGCCCCCCACACCTTAGACTCTCCCCTGATTGGCTGAGCGGGGGCTGTTGATGGGCAGGCGACTCAGGCCCTTGGAGGTCTTGTGCAAGACCGAGCCAGTGAGCAAGGGGGCCATTTGGGGGCTGAGGGGCAGTAGCTTTGGGAAGCTGGAACCCCTGGATTTCGTTCTTCAAGGCTGCACCCCAAGCTCATCTTTGCTTCCCTTCATTTACAGAATGGCCCGAGGCTTCCGGCGCTTTTGGATGAAGGCCCTGCAGGCGGCCCCAGGGCTGTCGGGAAGCAGCTCTTCCGTCCCTGCAGGCGGGGAAGCTGAATCCCACCAGCCGGGAACAACACGCCCACCGTCCAGGCCCCCCCAGACCTGGCACCAGGGGCAGCTGAGAAGGGGGGACCCAGCCCAGCGGGGGAGCCGGGTAGGGTGGCTCTGGGGCCTCCTCTGTGGAGAGAAACACCTGCCCCAGGAGCCCAGCCCCCATTACCACAAGGGGGCATCGCCCTGCCCGGCCCCCGGGGACCTGCCAGTCTCCGGGAGCCCGCAGCCCATCGCTCTCCACACCAGCCCCTGCAGCTGTGGGTCCAGGTCGGATAGCAGCAGCGCCTGGGCCTCTAGCTGCAGCTGGGCCACCTCCCGCAGCCTTTCTGATCCAGGTGAGGGGCCGTTAATATCCTGGGCCCAGGGGCTCAGCCGGTACCCAGGAGGGGGCGGGGAGGGCAGCCCCAGTGTCTGGCCTGAGCGCTGCGAACCCCACCCCACTGACTCCTGCAGCCTCACAGTGCTGCTCTGCAGCCAGGGCAACAGATGGGGGTGGGGGTTGCTGCTACCTGGTTCCCCGTTTTTCCTGGTGGGGGGCTCTGCTGAGGGCGTTGGAAGATGTGAGGGTGGAAGGGGGATGGATCCCTGCGAGGGACGTGTGGGGCACAACCTTCGCTGGGTCCCTCACATGGGGGGGCGCGTGACCCCTGCTTGCCACTGGAGTCACCCTGTTCCCTTCCCTCCCTCACAGAGTCCCCCTGGGTCTCACCAGAGCGCTGCTGGGAGCGGACGGACTCCCGGGTGGAGGAAGTCCTACTTTATGACATTGAAGAACAGCTCCGCACCTGGGACACGGTACGAACTTTCTCCAACTGGGTGGGACGCGAGATTGTCAGGCCCCTTCCCAGCACGTCCCTCCCCGCGAGGGGCTTGTCCCTGGGGATCCCCCTGGGGCTCCTTCTCCTGCATGACCTGGGCCCGGGGCTCTTGTCATGCACCAGTTGGGCCCCCCGCAAGCCTGGGGCAGCATTTTGGGCCGGTGGGGGGTGCTTGGACCACCGGCAGCTCCCACCTCCACTCCTGGGAGGCATGAGCCCTGCAGCTCTCCAGGGTGGGGCAGGCAAGTCCCAGGCTCACATACTCTCTCTGGGGTCGCAGAGCCCGGCCGCCCTGTTGCGATTCCTCTTGGCCGTCCCCACCGCCTGCCTCACCGCCTTCGACACCCTGGCGCCCCACTGCACCAAGGACACTGTGGTGGCCAGGATCGTGGTGAGAGAGTCGCAGCGGCCGGGAGGAGGGGATGGGATACGTGGGGTGGACAAGGGTCTGCCTGGGCAATGGGTGCGGGTGGGTGTGCTGGAAATGGGATGGGTGGGGCCAGGAGTGCTGGAGGGGGAGGTGGCCATGGGGAGGGTAGGTGGGGATGCTGGAGGAGGGAGGGACAGGTTTGGGGGTGCTGGACAGGAAGGGAGATTTGGGATAGGTAGGGGTCTCTCCGGGCCATGGGAGAGGGGTGGTGGAAGGCAGCAGAGCGGGCTGCTGGGTATGCGCCGAGGGGAGTAGAGATGAGGAGATTCAGAGGCTGGTCACCAGGGGTAGTGAGGGCCAGGAGACGGCCTGGGAACAAGGATTGAGCTGGTCTCTGTTTGGGAAGGGGGGTGCTGGGAGGGGCCCTGTGCCAGGCAGGGTGGCTACAGGGCAGCAGGAGGCAGTGGGGTTTCATCCTGCTGGGTGGGGGGTGCTGGCCATGTGAGCATCTTTTGGGGACGTGCTGGGGGCCCAGTCTCACATGCCCCTTTGTCTCCTTGGGGTCTCACAGGAGATCATGGAGGACTCCCCACCGCCGCTGGTCTTGGCCAACTGCCTCAGTGCCTCCTGCACCCGCAGGTATCGATCCCCCCCACCCACCCACCCTACCCTCCACCCCCCCCCAAGAGCAGATCCCCTGACAAGGGAGTAGGAAAGTCTCTGTGTCCTGCTACTGACTTAAAAGTCTCTGCCCCTCTCTCCTGCCAGTACCTTGAAGCCTCCCCTGCAGGCCCAGCTCCTGAGCCCCCTGCTCAGGGCTGCCATAAAGGAGACAGTGTCTGGGGACTGGCAGCGGGAGCCCATCCACAGCCAGGTACGTCCCCTCCCTCACGCCCCTCCTCCCCCCAGCCAGGAGCAGGAGCAGCCTCTGTTTGGCTGGAGCTCTGGAGAGGAGTGGGGGGTGCAGAGGGAGGGAAGAAGCCGCAGGTTTGGATCCTTCCCTGCGGGGGTCCCGATGCTCTCCCGGGGGGCCCCTCCCTACCATGCCCAGCCTGGGCTCTTCCCTGCTCTGATGTGTGGAAGGCGGCTCAGACCCTGCTCAAGGCAGGACCCTAGAGCCAGCTGGTGGCCTGGATTCCCCAAGCCCAACCCTCCCTCTGACCTAGGGCTCCCCCTTGCCTTGCAGGAGCTTAGCCGGGGCCTACGCGACATGCTAGACATCATGTTGAGGAACATCCTCATTGAGTCCCCAGACCCCGCCAGGCTCCAGCTCATTATGGAGGTGAGCCCCATGGGGAGGGACAGGGGCCATTTTCCCTGCTTCCTCGGGGGGCAGAGAGAGGAGCTGTGTCAGTGGCTGGGGGGCGGGGAGGGGGGACTCCCAGAACCGGTGCCTGCCTACGGGTCCTGACCTGCCTCTTTCCCCCACAGCACCTGAGCACGTGGCTGGATTCCCGCCTGCCCCAGGAGCGAGCCAGGGCCCTTGGCAGCACCACGGCCCTGCTGCGAGTCGCCACCACCCTCCCGGGGTTTGATGTAAGTGACCTCGGAGCCGTGGGGTCTGGTGCTGCAGGGCGCGGGGCTGGGAGTGTCCCCCGGGGAGGCAGAGGCAGAGCCGGGAATGGGCCGGGACTGATCCGCGTTCTCCTTTCCCCGGGGAGGGGTGACCCTGGGCCTTTCAGGGGAAGGCCTTGTGTGACTGCACCTACGCCTGGGGACTGGGGAGTGGCCGTTAGTGGATCCCCTTGTTCCACCCCCGGAGTGACCCTTCAGTCGGGGCCACTGCTCAGGGTTGTCTCCTCACAAGACCGTCCCTGCCCCCGCCCCAGGAGGTGTCTCTGTCCATCCCCCGAGCTTAAAACTGCCTCGGCGGCCTTTTGCATGGGACGTGCAGCCCCAGGATGCTGAGGGACCCCCCCCCTTCTCTCTCCCCTCAGAACTCAGCCGACTGGCCCAGGATGGGTCACCACGTGGCCCAGCTGGGCCTTTTCATTTCGGACCCATCCGAGGACGTCAGCCGGCTGGCCCGGGAGGGGGTGCACAGCCTCTACCAACTCGTCCTGCACCACAGGGGTAAGGAACCCAGCCGGGAACTGGGCCCCAGCCCATTTCCCCCAGACTGGCCCAAAGGGGGACACGTCCCTCTGTGTTCCCGTCCTTCTGCCCCCTTTGCCCTTCCATTTGCCGAGGGATGCCTGGTGGGACCCGTGGGAGGGGAACGGCTCAGACCTGCCAGCAGAATGACCCTGTTGTGTCTCTTCCAGGCCTCAACATCCACCAGGCAGAAGACCTGTAGTGCAGGCACTGGTATAAAGACAGCTGGGTCCTGGCTCACAGCAACACAGTCAGGGTGGGAGAGGTAAGGACACGCTGCCTGGGCAGGACGCGGCTCAGGGGTGGGGCTGGCTGGGGCACTCGTGCGGGTAGGACGCGGGGTTGGACGCGGTGAGTAAGTTACTGATCGAATGGTCGATGCATTTTCCCTCGACTGTTCGACCCGTTGACAGGGTGGCGCTGCCCCTTTGTCAGGGCGTGTCAAAGGGGCGGCGCTTCGTAGGGGCAGCGCCGCACGGAGCCCCGGATGTGGCATAGAAGGGGAAGCAGGGCGGGGCGGGGTAGGGGCGACACTTTTTGACTGAGGCCGCTCCAAGATGTTGGCAGGTGTCTTAGGGCTGCCGTGTTCTGCGGAGGGGGGTGAGGTCTGGGCGGAGTGGGGGGGCGGGAGGAAGGTGTGACCCGGGGCAGGGGTTTGGGCTGCAGGGTGAGGAGAGCGTCCGGGTGCAGGGTCTGGAAGGGAGTTTGGGGAAGGAGGAAGCCGTTCCAGCCCCAGGAGTTGGGGCCGGGCTCTGGGCCGTCAGCTGAAACCTCCTGTCCTCTTGATTTCAGGTCTTTGGGCAGCTCTTCTCCCCGGAGCAGGAAATCTCCTTTTTGGAGAGGGCGCTGCTCGCTGCCCGCTCCCCCCTGCGGCGCCCCAGCCAGGCGGGACTGGTCCTGGCCCACTCCCTGCTGGATCAGGCCCAGCAGCTCCTAGGCTGCATGGTGAGCAGCCGGAGCAGATGCAGGAGAGTGGGGCAGGGCCAGGGTCTCCTTCCCATCCCCTCAGGGCGTCCCCACCGCCCCTTTCCTCAGGCTGCCCCCACCCCACGTCCCTGCTGGCAGAATCCCTCCTGCCCCTGCGAGCGTCCCTGGGGTTGGGGGAGGCTCTGCGCACAGGAACCGTGTCCTGGGAAGTGGGAGGGGGCAGAGGTGTCAGAAGCCCTGGGAGGGTCAGGAGCTCACCCTACGGGCTGCGGGCCAGACGGGGGGGTTACCAGAGAGCAGAACAAGTCTCAGCGCAGGGGGGAGGAGGGTGGAAATGTTGGGGGGGCCCAGTACCCCTGAGTCCCCAGGGATGAATCTCTGACGGATTCTGTTTCCCTTGCAGCAGGAAGACAGCCAGTGAGCGCACCAGGACCTGAGGAGCCAGCAGCTGCGTCCCCCTCCCTCCAACCCTCTGAATTGTATATAATTGTATTTAAATTCTGATTAAACAACATTTGAAAAAACATTTGGATCAGGCTTGGTCAATAATTTTTAATGGGGGGGGGCATTTTGGCAAGTGGTCAAGAGCCACATTTCTACCGAGGGGTTTGGGGTCTGGGACGGGGTGGTTGGGTGCAGAAGGGAGCTTAGGGTAGGAGCCTGGGTGCAGGGAGGGGGGGTCTGATCTGGGGCAGTGGACAGGGGTATAGGTCCAGGAGGGGGTATGGGCGCAGGAGAGGAGTCCTGCCTGAGGAAGAGGCTCTAGGGGGGGTGCAGGGTCTGGGAGGGAGCTGTGAGCTTGGTGAAGGGGGAGGAGAGGGTTTAGGGAAGGGGGTACGGGTGCCAGAGAGGATCTGGCCTGGGGGAGGGGTGTCGGAGGGGGTGCAGGGTCAGGGAGGGAGCTGTGACCTGGGGGAAAGGGGGACACAGGTTCAGGTGGTCGCCTGGGACAGGCAGTCGGGGAGGGGATGTGGGTGCCAGGGGCAGCTCTGGCTGGGAGGCGCTTACCTAGGCAGCTGCCACTTAGCAGGCACCTCAAGGCTGCAGTTGGAAACTTCTCCAGGTGGCTCTGCCCCTGGCAGGGTGGAGGGAGGAGGGAGCTGCCAGCATCATCTCTCAGCTGCGATTGGTCAGAAACTAGCCAATGGGAGCTGAGAGGTTTCCTGGGGGGCGGGACTGAGCACAAAGCATCCCTCCACCTTCCCAGGCTGGAGCAGCCTCGTTCAGGGTCTGTCCTTCCCCCCATGCCAATGGGGCCTTTGCTGCGGTCCCCGGAGGTGGCTCTGCCCTGTGTCCGCCCCTTCCCTGGCAGCCGGCTTGGGTCATGGCGACCCCAGCAGGAAGCTCTCCCCTGTGTGGAAGGGTCGCAGCAGCCCAGGCTCCTTGTGCTGACCCCCAGGAATGTGCTGGAGCCGGGGTTGGGGGGGGGGGTGGGGGCTGCTGGGATGGGCC
Source organism: Pelochelys cantorii (assembly GCA_032595735.1). Taxonomy (NCBI): domain Eukaryota; kingdom Metazoa; phylum Chordata; order Testudines; family Trionychidae; genus Pelochelys; species Pelochelys cantorii. The sequence continues at coordinate 18,886,833 of CM064351.1, read as the reverse complement.
AAACCCCCCAACTCTGGGTGCAGCGATTGTGGGGGATGGGCCGGAGCTGTCGGCACCGACTTGGTGTGGGGGGAGGTGCCTGGTGAGCAGAGTCAGTGACGGGTCTGTCAGCAGGGGGAAAATGGCCAATTGCCTCCTGGGGCGTATGGGGGAGCCCAACTGTCACCTGAGGGAATGGGGGAGGTCAATTTTCAACTGAGGGGAATGGAGGAAATAATGTGGAGTGGAGGGGAGCGAGATGAGGGGGGTTGAATTGTTCCCAGAGGGGAAATCTCCCTGGCTGGAGGAGCCGGGGGGGGAGGGACATTTCCAGCAAAGCCCTCACATAAGAGGGGGACAGACGGGGAGGAGGGAGAGGATGGGGGTGGGCAGAGGGCAGGGCAGGTAGAAATGGGGAGGGGAAGGAGAAGGGAAAGGGGAAGAGATGGAGGAGAACAGGGGATGGGAACAGCGGGGGGAGGGGCGGATGAGGAGCAGGACAGAAGTAGGGCAGTGGTGATGATGGCTTGGCGATGAGAGCCCAGTCAGGGCCCAGGGGAGCTGCCCTTTCTGTCCGCAGGTGTCTGGGGGTCTCCCCCACACTCACAGAACACTGCTCCTCAGGAGACTCTTTAAAGTTTTTTTTCCAGCTCCCCACTTTTGGGAGCAGGGACGTGCTGTCAGGAAGGGGCGATACCTCAAGTCACATCGGAAACACAAAGACACCCCCCACCACATGACAGAGGCCAGGGCAAGCTTTAGGGAGCCCTACAGCAGAAACCTCTTCCCTCTCCCCCCAATCCAACGTCAGAGGAGGCGACCTCACCTCCCCCTGAGGCTGCAGGGCACATCCCAGAGCAGCGGCTCTCAAGCTTTTTGGCCTGCAAACCACCTGGCTCAACGTAAACCTTTGCGCAGAGCACCAGTTGCTAATGGAAACGCATCGTTCATGACATCATCACACCTGCGCCATTTTGCTAGTGCTGGAAATGGGGTGGCTGGTTTAATTTGAATGATTAAACAGATTAGGCGTTTTAACTTTCACATGTGAGTTTATCAAAGTTCATTTTTAATAACGTAAAATATTAATTTCTGTCTAACACAAAGGGTTTCAAAGTTTTCTTTATTTAAGGCAGGGATGAGGAACCTTTTTTGTCTCCAGGGCCACTGACCCCCAGAGAAATCAGTTGGGGATCACACATGAGAAAAGCAAAATACAAAAACTTCCAAAATCCCCATGCCTCACTGAGGTGGCCCCCAACTGAGGCACCTCACTCCTCTGGTGCTCCAGCCCCACTGGGGTGAGGGGAAGGGACAGGGAGGACTGAGGTTCGGGGATCCCTCATTTGTGCCCCCCCTCATATTGTAGAGGGATCCGCAAATGCCACTAACCCTGGGACCCAGAAGAGTTTATCTGGCCTGGGGATGGAGTGCCAGGGAAGTGAGATGTCTCAGTTGGGGCCACGTTAGTGAGGCTTGCGGAGGTTGGAGGGATTTTTTTTTTGCATCTCACTTGTGTGGCCCTGACTGATGTTTCTGTGGCCGCTGCCCCCTGACTCAAAACATCTTCCCTGCCCCTCTCATGAACAAAGACAATGCTGAAACATTTTGTTTGACATAATATTTTATTTAAAAATATTAAATAAATATTTAATTTATCTGGCCGAAGCATCATAACACTCCTGCACCCCTCCCCCCCCGAACCAAAACTTGAGCCTATCATGCAGTGAACCCCCTGACCTGAGCCTCTCACATCCCCAAACTCCTGCACCCCCACATAGAATCATAGAACCATAGAGCTGGAAGAGACCTTAGAAGGGCATCAAGTTCAGCCCCCTGCCCAAGGCAGGACCAATCCCAAGTAAATCAACCCAGCCAGGGCTTTGCAAGTCGAGACTTAAAAATCTGTGTCCCGAGCCCATCAAACTCCCAAACTCCCTGCCCTGAGCCCCTCACACACCCCAACGCAAACAAGGCTGCGGCTTGCTCAACCAGAGCCAGATCCAGGCTTCCCTGCAGAGCCCCCTGCCTGCCAGCAGGACCAGGAAAAAACCCGCAAATACACTGCTACAACCACAAATGGAATGCAGTTTTCAGAAACCACACACACGCGAGCGTAGCTCTGTGCTCTTCCTGTGTGTAAATCGCTGGGCACATGTGTGTCTGCTACTGCACGTGTCTCACTGCATGTGTGTCTGTTACTGGATATCATAGTATCATCGAATTGTAGAACGGGAAGGGACCACATGGCTGGGCCAAGCACTTCCAGCCCATTCCTGTCAGGTGTCTGTCCAACCTGCTCCTAAATATCCCCAGGGATGGAGATTCCACAACCCCCCTCGGCAACTAATTCCAGTGTTGAACCACCCTGACAGGTAGGAAGTTTTTCCTAATGTCCAACCTAAACCTCCCTTGCTGCAGTTTAAGCCCCTTGCTTCTTGTCCCTGTGTCATTGTGGGCGAGTCTGTCTGTCACTGTGTGTATCACAGTGTGTGTGTGTGTGTCTGTCACTGCCCATGTTTATTATGTTTGTAGCGCCCCCTCTCCACCTGGTTACCTTCTTTAATGCCAGTCTGCTTACTGCTTTTGATGGACAGGTCTGGGTTCTTCTGGATCCCGCTACCCACTCAACTTTATTTTTCCGATGGATTTATTTGGCGCTGCCTCCTCCCCCCTCACTCCTTCCTGGCAGGGTCACCAAGGCAGCTTGGGAGGAAAATTCTAACCCAGGGTATTCCCCACGGACTTGCAAGATAGTTGGAGACTCCCAGAAAATAACACAAACACATATACTATAATAAACACAATTCTATTAAACAGGAGACAAATAGAACAGAACAGGGTAGAACACTATTTTTAGGCTCACCGGCGCCCAGCAACTGTAAGGTTAGTGTCCCGTTGGTACGCGTACTCGGTTGAGGCCCTTGATGACTTTTGAGTACAAAATTCTTCTCTGCAGCGGTTTAGCAGTGGGGCTGACTGGGTCCAGTACAGCCCAAAGGACTTGCGAGTGGGAGAAGGCTTGTTGGCAAGGTTGCTTTCTGTGGCTGCTTGGGAGGCCAGTTTGTAAGCTTCCTGCAAGTCACACCTAAGACTCTGAATGTATTGGAGATAAGTTGTTTCGCTAGCTTCATCAGAGGATATTCCAAAACAGAAGTCAATTGGTAGCCTTGCTTCTGTACCAAACATTAAATAATAAGGCAAAAATCCAGTGGACTCATTTTGAGTGCAGTTAGAAGCATGCACAAGGTAACTGACATGCGCTCACTCCATCTGATCTTTTGGGATGGATGTAGTGTTCCCAACATGTTTAGCAAAGTCCGGTTGAATCTCTCACCTCAAAAAAGATATTTTGGCCTTGGAAAGGGTTCAGAAAAGGGCAACTAAAATGATTAGGGGTTTGGAACGGGTCCCATATGAGGAGACGTTAAAGGAACTGGGACTTTTCAGTTTAGAAAAGAGGAGACTGAGGGGGGATATGATAGAGGTATATAAAATCATGAGTGGTGTGGAGACGGCCGATAGAGAAGTTATTTATTAGTTCCCTAAATAGAAGAACTAGAGGACACCAAATGAAATTAATGGATAGCAGGTTTAAAACTAATAAAAGAAAGTTCTTCTTCATACAGCATGTAGTCAGCCTGTGGAACTCCTTGCCAGAGGAGGCTGTGAAGGCTAGGACTATAATAGAGTTTAAAGAGAAGCTAGATAATTTCATGGAGGTTAGGTCCATAAAAGGCTATTAGCCAGGTGATAAAATGGTGTCCTTGGCCTCTGTTTATCAGAGGCTGGAGAGGGATGGCAGGAGACAAATCGCTTGATCATTGTCTTCGGTCCACCCTCTCTGGGGCACCTGGTGCTGGCCACTGTCGGCAGACAGGATACTGGGCTAGATGGACCTTTGGTCTGACCCATTCTTATGTTCTTATGTTCTCTCCGGTTGTGGATCTCCCTGGGGATGGTAAGGAGTGGTTCTGGACTTCCTTATTCCCAGGGTTTTTGTAGGTTCATGAATTAGTCTGCTTTCAAAATCTCTTCCCTGGTCAGAATGGATTCGGCAGGGAAACCATAATGTACAAAGAATTTGTCCCATAAAATTTTGGCCACTGTACTGGCTTTTTGGTCTTTTGTGGGATATGCTTGGGCATACCTTGTAAAATGGTCAGTAACAACAAGTATACTGGAGTGGTTTTTTCTATCAGGCTCCAAGGACAAAAAGTCAATGCACACCAATTGCAAGTGTTAGGCCACAGAAAATTGGGCCGAGGGTGGTTATGCTAAGAAAGACCGAGAAGAGTCCAGCAAAGGGTTCTGGGTAGTCCCTGAACAAAATTTGAGACATGAGTTGAGCAAGGGCGTACTTCGAATGCCTGCCTAAGCTACAAAAAAAGGAGATAAGCGAACAGCTGCATTTTTGTACTTGCTGAGCTGAACAGCTTGCTTAAGGAACTGATAAGAAAACTCCCTGTCTCCTCGTTGTCTGGTACTTGCCTTCTGTCTTAATAAGAAAGTTGCTAATGTATCAAGGCCACATTGTATAGTTGGCAAGGTATGCATCCATGCTAGAAGTTTCTAACGAACAAAGGGGGGTGGATTGCTTAAGTGAATAGTCTATGACGCGACGGAACTGTCTATATAACCATACTTGTTATAGAAATCGGGGGCTGGTTCTCGGTAGAGACGGGCTGCTCTCTATTGTCATGTGCACTCTTCAATAAAGAGCTTTGTGATTAGACCTTGCCGGTGTTGCCTGTCTCTTTGCGGTCAGACAACGAACTGAAGCCGTCTGGGTTCGAGTCCCCGACACATGGGTGCATCTGTAGTGATGTTCACCATAGCTGCTGCCTTTTTTGGCAGGGTCTTCCGCTTAACACACCGAGAGCACCATTTGTAGTGGTCTTCCACAGATACTGTCATTTTGGGCCAATACAACCGGTCTCTGACCAGTTCCAAAGTTTTATCTACCCCCAGGTGACCATGATCATCGTGCGAAGACTTCAGCACCATCTCCTGGTATTCTTGGGGTAAGACCAGTTGTTTTCGCACATGGCCCCTTCCAGTCTGGATGGTCCGGAATAACAAACCTTTGTTGATCACGAAACGATCCCTCTCTTTGAAGAGAAGAATTGTGCCGGGGGAAAAGTTAGCCTTAGAGATGGGTTTTTCACCCTTTTCCACAGCTTCCAGCACAGGTCCAATGTTTGAAACTTTCCACTGAGCTCTTCTCAATTCAGTCGGAATTAACTGGGGCAATTCAAAAGTCTTTAGCCCAGCGAGGTGGGTATAGCCTTCTCAGACGACCCCAGTATGTCAGCATATCTTTCCTCGTTTACATAAGGGGACTGCACTTTTCCTATTGCGGCCTTGCAGGTGGCACGAATAGCAGGAGACGGTATCGCCATCCATTCAGACTCTTCCTCGAGCGGGTTTTGAGGGCAACGGGACAATGTATCTGCGTCTGCTTGGTTTGACCCGAACGGTACTGCAGCTTAAAGTCATAAGCAGCCAAGGCAGCCATCCATCGCTGACCAGTAGCATCTAGTTTAGCCGTGGTCTGCACATAAGTAAGTGGGCTATTATCTGTTTTTACTCCAAAAGTCGCTCTGTATAGATAGTCATGACGTTTGTCCACAACAGCCCATTTGAGAGCTAAAAACTCAAGTGTGTGCACGGGATAGTGTCTCTCAGAGGCAGTCAGCCCTCGACTGACAAAGGCCACGGGTTTCCATTGATTCTCATAATTTTGATAGAGAACTGCTCCTAAGCCATGAAGACTGGCAACTACGTGCGGTTCATAGGGCTTGGTAGGGTCTGCAAAGGTTAACACTGGTAGAGTGGTGAGTTTCTCAATAAGGGCATGGAAAGCGCTGTTGCATTCCTCAGTCCAACGGTCTCTAAAGGGTTCGTTCACCTTGATAATACCTCTCAGGAGGATTCACAAGCTTAGGTTAGGGTGATCTCTTCCACGTTGGGGGGTATCCCCTTGTCAAATTGGTGCAAGGCAAGCTAAGGCATCATCTACCCTGGCTACAGTGTATTGATCTGGGATGGTCCTTTTATTCAGTGTGCGATAATCTACACACATCGCACAGTCCCATTTTTCTTCCGCAGCACCACAATGGGGGATGCATAGGGGCGACGGGATTCAGAAATTATTCCTGCTTCCAGTACTTCTTGGATACGCTTTCTCACATGCTCAATGTTTGCAGGTGCCAGTCTTCGGGACCTCTCCCTGAAAGGCCCATCTGCCAAACGAATGGTGTGTTCCACGTTAAGGGCACACCCCACATCCCATTCCCCGGTGGAGAACACATTAAGTCTCTCGCTTAGCTGCTTTTTTAACCGGTCTTTGCAACTGGGAGATACAGGAGAATCACCAAAATTAAAAAGATCAGGATCCAATGCCTTACAGGACTTTCTGGCTGCAGCTGCAGGGCTCATAACACTCTCTACTCTACACAATCGTGCCAATACCATTCCTTTCCTGATGGTTATGGGATGGTTGGTTTCATTTCTTACTCTGACCATAATGCCAGTTTCCTCCAGCTGTAGTAAGGACAATAAACCTCTCAGAACCATCAGACTACAAGGGAGGTTATCTCTATCAGAGGACTCCATCATTACTGTATGAGAAAGTCTGCTACTGTGCTTCTCAAGTTTTCCTTTCCATCTTTGCCTGCATGTCACTGTGGGGGATGGATGTGGGGGGGCCAGGAGCGTGTCTGGGAGAGGGGAGTTCAGACCTGTCCCATGGACTCCATGCAGGACCCATGTGCCCCATTCCTGCTCTGGCTTCATTCACTGGCTCAAGCTCATTGGGGGAGGGGGCTGCGTCTGGGGCCTGGGAGATTAGGATCACTGGCCCAGGCTGTGTGTGTTTGTGTGTGGGGTGGATCAGCGCTGTGTGTACCAGGGTCACTGGTCTGGCTGGGGGAGGGGCTCTAGTTGGGGGCTGCTCAGGGTCCCATGGAGAGACAAGCTGCAGGATGTGGAGGCAGCTGCCCCACAGCAATGGGAGGGGTCTCAGAAGTAACGGCCTCACAAGCGCCTGTTAACAGTCACAGGGCCAAAAGCCATGACACCAGCATCGCTAGATGCTAGAACTCCTGCGGCCTTCCTACACCCCCTGGGCTTATGGCTTATTCCTGCAACCCGCAGCCTAGGGGCCCTGCCTTTGTCCTGCAGACCTTATGGGCCACTTCTCCCACAGAGCCCTTGAAAGCTGGGTTAGCTCTGGACACACAGTCTGCTGCCCCTGCGGTTAGCCATGCGGCTGGGCCCTTTCCCAGCTTGGCTCTCTCCCTGCACAAGCTGGTCCAATACGAGATCACCCGGCCCTGTCCCTGAGAGGTGTAATGGTTGGGCTGGCTCTGCGGCCGTGGGTAGGGTTACCAGTGTCTGGGACTGATCTGGACAGTCTGGTAGTTGGACTTTGTGTCTGGTAAACAAATCGAGAAAATACTGGATGTATAAGTGTCCGGTATTTTCCAATTCAGGGAGTTTTTCTGCTTTTCTCTGCACCCGACGGAAGAGGTACATGGAACAGGTAAATAAACCTGACAACCAGTTTAAAACAGGTGCCTGCATTAAGACAGCTCAGGTGGGCTGGGGTTTGATTGGAGCGGTGTCTGGTAGCTCCACCTCTCTGGTTTCCGTTCCAAGCTCTGCCACAGACTTGCTGCCTGACCTTGCTTTAAAAATGGTGGTAAAATATTGTAGAAACACTTCAATACGTTGTTTTTTCATACACAACTTTTTCTGTGCATTCTGTTGCCCTCTGCTGGATGGCATCAGAACTGTATGTGTGTGTCATAGTTCCTATACAACTAACAGCGAATAGGTAGTGTCCAGTAGTTTGAGACTTGGGGCATTTGGAAAAGGAGGGGGAGCGATGTGTGTGTGTGTGGGGGGGTGTATTGTTGCCCTCTGCTGGATGAACTCTACATCAGCAAAGCGGACAGGAGCTGCAGACAGGGGAGTGTGAGAGGAAGGTTGACAGAGGGAGGCCTACGATGGTCAGGAAGACCCTCAACACCTGTGCCAGCACTGCTTCTGTCTCCTCCACCTGCGCCTGAAGCCAGACAGAGCGCCTGCGCATGGATGCCTCTCCCCAGATCCTGGTGTGGTTTTGCAGGGACTGTGGATTGCAATTCCCACGTATTGATATCCAGGCTGGGGAGATCATCCAGTGCAAAAGGTCCCTGCTGGTGGAATCTCTCAGGCAGCAGGTGGCAGAGCTACAGGATGAGGTAGCTAGGTTGAGGAGCACCCGCATCCATGAGAAATTCCTGGACCGTGTTCATGAGGAGACAGCTGAGGTAGCTGTCCCGGTACACAGGATTGTGGACACACCACTAGTAGAGGAGGAGACAGCTCAGGGTGGACAGTGGCAGCTGGTTACTTCTGGCAGCAGGCACTGCTCCACCCCTGCTCCGAACCCTGCCTCCGTGGTACTCGGAAACCGTTCTGCTCTTCTTTATACAGGAGATAAGCAATCACCCCCTACACCGGCGGAGGAGAAGCCCCATACCCCCAAGGCTGGGAGGTCTGCTGTCACCACTGCGAATAGGAAACGTAGGGTCGTGGTGGTCGGAGACTCTCTTCTGAGGGGGACGGAGGCACCCATCTGCCACCCTGACATTTCATCTCGGGAGGTATGCTGTCTGCCGGGGGCCCGTATCCGAGATGTTACGGAGGCATTGTCGAGGATTATCCGGCCCTCTGACTACTACCCCATGCTACTCATCCCTGTGGGCACGAATGATACTGCGAGGTGTGACACTGCGCGGATCAAGAGTGATTCCAGGGCTCTGGGAGTACGGGTGAAGGAGTTTGGAGCGCAGGTGGTATTCTCTTCGATCCTTCCTGTCGAAGGTAGGGGCCCGGGCAGAGACAGGTGCATCCTGGAGGTGAATGGCTGGCTGCGAAGATGGTGTCGCCAGGAGGGCTTTGGCTTCCTCCACCATGGCATGCTATTCCAGGAAGGACTGCTAAGCAGGGATGGCGACCACCTTTCGAGGAGGGGGAAGACCCTATTTGGACACAGAATGGCTAACCTAGTGAGGAGGGCTTTAAACTAGGTTTGTGGGGGACAGGTGAGCAAAGCCCACAGGTAAGTGGAGAACATGGAGACCTGGGAGATGGGTCAGAAATGGGAGGGAGCGTGGGCTACAATGGCAGAAAGAAAGGAGGGTCAGGGCAAAACTGGGAGGCAAGGTCAGTTCAGGATAGTAGAGGCCTATATACAAATGCGAGAAGTATGGGAAATAAGCAGGAAGAACTGGAAGTGCTATTAAATACGTCCAATTATGACATTGTTGGCATCACAGAAACTTGGTGGGATAATACACATGATTAGAATGTTTGTATGCAAGGGTACAGCTTGCTGAGGAAGGATAGACAGGGGAAAAAGGGAGGAGGTGTTGCCTTATACTTTCAAAATGAACACACTTGCAGTGAGGTGGAGATGGACATAGGAGATTGAAGTGTTGAGAGTCTCTGGGTTAGCCTAAAAGGGATTAAAAACAAAGGTGATTTCATGCTAGGAGTCTACTACAGGCCACCTACCCAGGTGGAAGAAGTGGATGAGGCTTTTTTTAAACAACAAACAAAATCATCCAAAGCTCAAGATTTGGTGGTGATGGGGGACTTCAACTCTCCAGATATATATTGAGAAAAGAACACTGCGGGGCACAAACTATCCAATAAGTCCTTGGACTGCATTGGAGACAACTTTTTATTTCAGAAGGTTGAAAAAGCGACCAGGGGGGAAGCTGTTCTATATTTGATCCTAACAAATAGGGAGGAACTGGTTGAGAATTTGAAATTGGAAGGCAGCTTGGGTAAAAGTGATCATGAAATCATAGAGTTCACAATTCTAAGGAAGGGTAGAAGGGAGAACAGCAAAATAGAGGCAATGGATTTCAGGCAAGCGGATTTTGGTAAGCTCAGAGAGCTGATAGGTAAGGTCCCATGGGAATCGAGACTGAAGGGAAAAAGAACTGAGGAGAGTTGGCAGTTTTTCAAAGGGACATTGTTAAGGGCCCAAAAGCAAGCTATTCCCATGTGTCAGAAAGATAGAAAATAGGGCAAAAGACCGCCTTGGCTTAACCACGAGATCTTGCATGATCTAAAACTAAAAAAGGAGTCATATAAAAAATGGAAAGTAGGAGAAAATACAAAGGATGGATATAGGCAAACAGCACAGGAATGCAGGGGCAAGATTAGAAAGGCAAAGGCACAGAATGAGATCAAAGTAGCTACGGAAATAAAGGGAAACCAGAACACTTTTTAGAAATACATTAGAAGCAAAAGGAAGACCAAGGAGAGGGTAGGCCCACTGGTCAGTGAGGAGGGAGAAACACTAACAGGAAACTTGGAAATGGCAGAGATGCTCAATGACTTCTTTGTTTCGGTCTTCCCCGAGAAGTCTGTAGGAATGCCTAACATAGTGAATGCTAGTGGGAAGGGTGTAGTTTTAGAAGGTAAAATAAAAAAAGAACAAGTGAAAAATCACCTAGAAAAGTTAGATGCCTGCAAGTCACCAGGGCCTGACAAGATGCATCGTAGAGTACTCAAGGAGCTGATAGAGGAGGTATCTGAACCTCTAGCTATCATCTTTGGAAAATCATGGGGAGACAGGAGAGATTCCAGAGGACTGGAAAAGGGCAAATATAGTACCCATTTATAAAAAGGGAAATAAGAACAGCCCAGGAAACTATAGACCAGTTAGTTTAACTTCTGTGCCAGGGAAGATAATGGAGCAAGTAATTAAGGAAATCATCTGTAAACACTTGGAAAGTGGCAAGGTGATAGGGAACAGCCTTCATGGATTTGTAAAGAACAAATCATGTCAAACCAATCCGATAGCTTTCTTTAATAGTATAACAACTCTTGTGGATAAGGGGGAAGCGGTGGATGTGGTATACCTAGACTTTAGTAAGACGTTCAATATCTTCATCAACGATTTAGATATTAGTATAGAAAGTACGCTTATTAAGTCTGCAGATGATACCAAGGTGGGAGGGGTTGCGACTAATCTGGAGGATAGGGTCATAATTCAAAGTGACCTGGACAAATTGGAGAAATGGTCTGAGGTAAATAGGATGAAGTTTCATAAAGACAAATGCAAAGTGCTCCACGTAGGAAGGAACAATCAGCTTCATACATACAGAATGGGAAGCGACTGTCTGGGAAGGAGTCCGGCAGAAAGGAATCTAGGGGGTATAGTGGACCGCAAATTGAATATGAGTCAGCAGTGTGATGCTGTTGCAAAGAAAGCAAACATGATTCTGGGATGCATTAACAGGTGTGTTGTGAGCAAGACATGAGAAGTCATTCTTCCGCTCTACTCTGCGCTGGTTAGGCCTCAATTGGAGTTTTCTGTTCAGTTCTGGGCACCGCATTTCAAGAAAGATGTGGAGAAATTGGAGAGGGTCCAGAGAAGAGCACCAGGAATGATTAAAGGTCTAGAGAACATGACCTATGAGGGAAGGCTGAAGGAATTGGGTTTGTCTAATTTAGAAAAGAGAAGATTGAGCGGGGACATGATAGCAGTTTTCAGATATCTAAAAGGGTGTCAGATATCGTAAGGAGGAGAGAGAAAACTTGTTCATTTTGGCCTCTGGGGATAGAACAGGAAGCAATGGTCTTAAACTGCAGCAAGGGAGGTTTAGGTTGGACATTAGGAAAAAGTTCCTAACTGTCAGGGTAGTCAAACACCGGAATAAATTGCCCAGGGAGGTTGTGGAATCTCCATCTGAGGAGATATTTCAGAGTAGGTTAGATAAATGTCTATCAGGGATGGTCTAGACAGTATTTGGTCCTGCCATGAGGGCAGGGGACTGGACTCGATGACCTCTCGAGGTCCATTCCAGTCGTAGTATTCTATGATTCTCTGATTTATATTTGTATCCTGTTCCCCATAGTGCTAAGAGTTAAGGGGGATTCTCCTCTAGCTCACGCCTGACATTTTCTAAAGTAATACGTGGCTGTTTGTGTGTGAGAGAGAGAGCAAGAGCCTGGGTGCTCCCTCATGTCTCCTCCCCATCCTGATCTGCTTGGCTTCAGCGCAGGAAGGAAGTTGTGCACGCTGAGAGTAGTTGACATCAGGTGGAAGCAGGGGAATGGAGAGGTAGTGGGGTCAAGTAGCAAGAGCACCTGGCTGCTTTTCCTGCAGACAGAGGGGCAGGGACTGGGTTGAGCTTTATAAATCAGTTGCCGCTCCATGCCTCAGTTTCACCCTTCATACAATGCCGATGACACGGAGAGTGTTTGTAAAGTGCCTTGTTTTTAGCCTATGGGGCAGAGGGAGAAACTTGGGCCCAGAAGCAGACTGGGGGTGGTAGAACCCCACCTAGGCAGCGCTGGTTCCACTACATCATGCTGCCTGCCCGGTCTGAGTGGGTCAAGGAAAACCCCACAAAAAGTCTCTACCTCACAGTATATTTTGCAGAGACAAAAAGAGGCAGCAAACAGCCTGGCAGAGGACGGGAGACAGGAACTCAGGCTGGGGCGGAGAAGGGACTGAACACTGAGAGGGGAGGAAGAGATGATTTCTGGGTTCCCACTGTGTGTATGTCGGGGTGGGGGGCAGGGCTAAGGTTTCCATGCCCATAAGCAGGACAGCAGAGATTTCTCCCTGCCCGCTCCTCTTGGGAATGTCGGGGGAGATTTCGCTGGGGGCCGAGGTACCGGGAATTCCCCAGCTCCCCTGAGTGCGGCAGCTCCCCACAACCGTGGACCCCGACACCACTTACCGTCCACGTTCTCCTGGGCGCTGGGTGCTGCAGGGAGCGTCTGACCCCCCGGCTCAGCTCCAGCTCACGGCGGGAGGACTCCAGCCGGGTGCGCGCTCTCTCTCGCCCTGCAGAGTACGGGTGAAGGGTCTCCCATCGCAGCCTGGCCCTGGGAGCTGGGCCCGATGTGGGAGGGTGCAGGGGGAGCCCCTCACCAGCCATGGAGAGAAGCCAGGGGGGAGGGAAAATTGACCATGAGCCCAGTACACCCTGTTCCACCCGGGTCTGGCAGAGGGAGGGTCTGTCCGTGGGGCACAGACTGACAGTTAGTCAGGTTCATCGGGGAGGGATGTTTAGAGGGGGGCTCTGTGGGAAATGACGGGCAGTTAGTCAGGGACGTAGCGCAGAGGCTGGCAGAGAGGGGCTGTTTGTGGGGACAGACTGGCAGTTCGTTAAGGAAATGGGGGAGGGGATGACAGAGGGGGGCTCTGTGGGACAGAAACTGGCAGTTAGTCTGGTCCATGGGGAGGGGCTGGCAGAGGGGGCTCTGTCTGTGGGGCACAGACTGGCAGTGTTTCAGGTCCATGGGGAGGTTGATGACTGATAATAGGAGACTAGCTGGTCTCGTGTGGGTGTCTGGGTGGGGAAGTTTCTAGGATGCGGGAGATGGGCAGTGGGATTTGGACGGGGTGGCACAGGCAGTGGTGGGCTGTGTGTGCACTGATGATACAGGATGCAGAGTTAAGGGGTAGAAAATCTTCACACCTGGCAGCTGGACCAGCCGATGTGGTTTCTGGTGCTTCCTTTGAGCATCCCCTCCGGGAGCAGGTCGGGGCTGTTGTATTCACTAGTCTGATGATGACGATGGTGATGATGGAAATGTTGCAGTTCAGCTGAGTGTGTGCAACACACATGCCCAGGAGAAACCACGTCCTAGTTCCAGTGCCCCGGTGCACCCCTCACATCCCTCTTTTAGCCTCTAGGCCTTGTGCTACTGGGCACCTCTCCTGGGACCCCACTCTCTGCCCCTGTTCAGAGTCCTAGAATCACTGGGCTGGAAGGGACCTGAGGAGTCAGCTAGTCCTGGTCCTGTTCAGAGCAGGACCCAGCCCAACTCAGTCATCCCAGCCAGGCCTTTGTCCAGTCTGGCCTTCAAATCCTCTTAGGACAGACATTCCCCCACTTCCCCAGGCCTCCCGTTCCAGTGTTTCCCCAGCCTCAGTGACATCGTTTCCCCTAATATCCACCACACAGCTCCCCAACTGCCACTCGAGACACTCGCTCCTTGGGATCCCCTCTCTGGCTATGGAGAGACCCTCTTAGGCCCTCTGCCTTGCCTGCCTCCTCTGCCTTACCCCACCCACGGCACAACTGGCTGTAAGCCCCAGGCTGGACCTCCCTCCTCAGCCCTCGCTGTGGTCAAACAACAAATAGCCTGGTAGCACTTGAAAGACTAATAAAACCGGCAGATGGGATCATGAGCTTTGGTGGGCACAGCCCACTTCTTCAGATGACTGGGGGCTGGGGGGTGTATCAACCCTGCCCTGAGAATCAGCCCCCCCAGTCCTGCTGGGCCTGCTCCCAGAGGGAGCGGAGTAGAAGAGCCTCTGGAGCCGCTCAGGCCGGGCCGACTGCAGGAGGAGGAGGATGCGCAGGGAGCTCCGGGCCCAGGGGATCCGTGCTGGCAGGAGCCTCCAGCAACAGCCGCGGCCAGGAAGGCCCTCGGACTGGCCGTGCCCACAGGCCGCGTGAGGGGAGAGACGCCAGGGCTGCTAGGAAGGTGCCCAGGGCGGGGATTGTTCCTCGGAGCTCAGCGTGTGGCGGTCGGAGTCCCTGCTCCTCCAACAACAGGGCCCAGGGCTAGGGCACAGGGACTCAGGGGCTCAGGCAACTGGGTGTGAATGGGAGCGTTTGTGCTGCCCACCTCCCATGGATCAGCTGCCCCACGCTCAGCAGAGGGAAACGTGGGCTCCGCAGTGCTGAGCTGCTCCAGACAATTCTTTCCCCGCCGTGTGGCTGGGGGCGCTGGCGAGAACACTCCTGCTCTGAGTGACCGTGTCTGGGGGTGGGAAGGGCTTGTCAAGGGGTCAGAGGTGCAGAGCCCGTGGGGGTTGGGTGGATGCGGCTGCCCCCCTCTGCAGAGTCCCGGACTGGCTTCAAGTCGTGCAATGGGGGATTCTCCATCCCTTGACATCGCTGTGCCGTGACGTGAGGGCGTCAGTAACACAGCCAGGGCGAGTGGGTCTGGGGCAGGAGGGGTGGGCGAGATTCTGGGGCCTGCAAGGTGCAGGAGCTCAGCCCAGATGCTTCCTTTGGACCTTCAAGTCTGAGCCCATGAGACCGGCCTTTGGGCTGCTCTGGGACTCCTGATCCCAGCTCTGACCCACAGCCCCTGCTCTGACTGCTAGGCATGACTGCTCCAGCCAGGAGTCTGGGAGGGCTTTGCCTGTGGAGGGGCTGATGTCATGGCAACAGAAACACTCCTGCGCCTGTGGGCTCCATCCCAGTAAGGGGGCTCTGCTGGCACCGCTCTGTCCCCACAGGCCCTGGAGTGCAGCCTCCCCCTCAGCTGTCATGGGAAAAGTGGATCAAGTCCTCAGGTTTGCAGGGAATGGATGAGACCGACCCGAGCGTGCGCTTAAGGCCCAGAAAGCAAAGCTCATCAAATCAATGGTTGGTTTATTTCTCTTCACTCTCTTTATCTTAAACCAGTCGCACAATTGTTTTCCTTGGCTCCTGCTGTTGCTGCACCTGAGGTTGGTGGAGATCTTGGCATGGAGGGAGCATCTCTGGGACACCACGAATCACTTCTGCTCTTCCAGGCAATGCAGGATGAGGCAGCAGGGACTCCGGAGTCAGCGGGAGGCTGGTTACATCTGGGCTGGCCCCACTGGCCGGCAGACACAGAGTTTTGGGCCTGGCTGAGCAGCAGGTTTCTTTCCACACCCGTCTGTTCCCAGGAGTCTCTGGCCACTCCCTGCTGGGGGCGGGGCTGCCGTGGGAGCCCTGCCCTGGCCCTGGGCGTTCCTGGCCAGGCCCTCCCTTTGCTCCTCCACTCTCCATCCAGGCAGATCTCTGAGTTGGGGACACCTCCCCTGAGAACCTACCGCCTCCTCCGTGGAAGTGGTGGGAAAGGGGTTGCCAGGAACTCCTGGCCGTGGTGGCCCTCGGGGTCGTAGAGGAATCCTCTAGTGCAGCGTTTCTCCCCCTGGGGGTTCCTGCCCATAAGGGGGCGGCAAGGCGAGGGCAGGAGGGTCGCTCACGGGGGCACCGGACGTTTGGGTTTTCCCAGCCCTGGCCGCATGTTCAGTCCCCAGGTCCCCATCCCGGCGGAGTTTGGAAATATTAAGAAATGTCCCTGATCTCTCATGGACTCCCAAGCTGGGCGGATGGAGGGTCAGCTGCTCTCTGCCGCCCAACCTGGCCAGCAGCGGCGCAGACGGAAGGGTGGCAACGGCATTGCTGGCTCCACTTTCTCCTGCGCTGCTGCTGCTGCTGATGGCACTGACTTCACAGCTGGGATCCCGCTCGCTCTGGCCACCCTGCTTGGAAGGTAGCCATGCCACCAGCAGCGGTGGAGTGGGAAGTATGGCAATGGAAGGCCACACCCCCTTCCTTCTCCGCTGCTGCTGGGAGTGGAGCTGCCCTCCAAGCTGGGCACCTCCCCTGTGACTACTGCTCTGTGGTCCCCCAGCGGAGAAGGCAGCCCTGCCAGCAGCAGAGAAGGAACGGTGGCAACACCATACCAAGCAACTCTGCCTTCTGCGCTGCTGCTGGGGGCGCGTTGACTTCTGAGCTGGGTGACCCATCAGAAGCCACTCCTCCCTCGCTGCTCAGTGGGGCCCCCTCCAAACTGGGTCCCACAACAGCAGCCACTGCTCTGCTGCTGCCCAGGTCCAAAGGCAGTGCCAACACCTGCAGCGGCACAGAAGGAACGGCTGAGATAGCAGACCAGGCCTCCCTTCCTCCTCAGCTGCTGCTCGCGGTGGCATTGACTTTGCAGCTGGGCGTCCTGCCAGAATGGGCCACTCTCAGGCCACTCAGGGTGTGTCTAGACGACAGGGTTTTGTTGACAAAAGTCCACTATACTATCCAAAGTTGACAAAACTAGACCTTCATCTACACTGCCCCTGAATACTGTCGACACAATGTCGAGAGAACTCAGCAGTTTTGTCGAGGGCTATAAACCGCATTCTACAAAGAATAACCCCTTTTTTCGAGAGAGTTTTGTGCACAGAAGGCGCTATTGCATCTACACTGTCCTTTGCCTCTACACTGTCATGTCGACAAAACGGCTTGCTACTGTATCTGTCGACAAAACTTCTGTGGATAAAAGCCTGTAATCTAGACGTACCTTCAGTGTGGCAGGCAGGGCTGCCCCCAGCAGTGGCACGGAAGGGAGGGCGGCAGTCGCAGACTTTCTGTGCCTCGGCTGGGGGCAGGCGGCCTTTCGCACATGGTGCCTGCGCTCTCTAGCTGTCCAGTTGAGAAGTGAGAGGCACGACCAGCAGCGGCACAGCAGGGAGGGTGGCGATACCAGACCAGCTCCCCTCCCTCCTGCGCTGCTGCTGGCGGTGGGGTTGCCATCCAGGTTGGGCACCTGACCCCTTATAACTGCCCCCGCCTCCCCGTTAGTAGGCAATGCCACTGCCAGCAGCAGTGCAGAGGGAAGGGAGGCACCACCACACCAGGCCACCCTCCCTTCTGCGCTGCTGGCAGTGCTGGTGCTGCCTACTCATGGGAAAAGGGGTGAAAAGGGGGTACTCCGAAGAAGCAGCGCCGCATGGAGCTCGGGGTTACCAGGGGTCTGAGTCCCTGCTGACTCCAGGCTCCATGCAGGTGCTTCCACTCTGAAATGCACAAGAGCCCTCGCCTTTCAAAGAGGAAGGAACCTCGTAAAACCCGGAGTCAATGGGACTTCCTGCTGTCCCCAGGCTCCACGTGGAGTTCCGACTTTGAAGTGCACAGGAGGTCCTGCTGGGGCCCTTGCACATTTCAAAGTGCAGAAAGTGCCCATCGACTAGTCGAGTAGCCAGTGGAAATTCTATCGACTACTCGACTCCTCCATGAATCGTTATTTAACATCGTTACCCAGCAGCAGCGGCACAGAAGGCAGGGAGGCAAAGCTGCAGCAGCCCACCTGCCTTCTGCACTCTTACCGGAGACAGCACGGATTGTCCAGCTGCCCGGCGTGAGAGGCGGCGCCGTCGCCAGCGACGGCAGAGAAGGACGAGGGAAGCACCGTCCAGGGCTGCCCTCCCTTTTTGCAAGGGATGTCAGACAGGGAATCATCGAACAAACATGTCACTGCATCAAATTGTAGCAATTCCACGATGATTCGACAGTCTCTGGGGCCTGAGTTAGTAATGCGGGGCTGCACCGGCATCCCACACAGCAGACAGAGGCTGCACCGGCATCCCACACAGCAGCCTCTGTGCGACGAGAGCTTGTGCCAGCCCCGGAGAGAGGCTGCTCTGCAGTAGCCTCCTCTGGAGTGTGAGAGGCAGGAGCAGGCAGCTCTGCAGAACTGGTGCTCACGGAGAACTAGATTTTAAGTCAGCTCCCCTCAAGCACCCCCCCCCACCCACTGCCTGAATGTGAGACAGCAAGGGAGGAAAGGGGGCTCCATGGAGCTGGCATGTGCGGAGAGCCGGCTTAGAAGATAGGTCCCCGTACATGTCATCTCATCTGTGCCCTGCGCCCACGCTGATAGAGAGGCAGCAGTGGAGGGGGATGGGTGAGACGTGGTTCCACAGGAGCTGATACACGTGGGGAGCTGTCTGAAAAGTTGCTTCCCGTGTGCACCGGCTCCCACCTGCCCCCCTCCCCTCCATGTTGCTGCATCTCTAGGAGAGGCTGCAGCACGTGGTGGGGGCCACGCAGCTCCACGGGATCTGGTGCTCATGGGGAGGCAGCTTAAAAGCTGGATCCCCACAGACACCAGCTCCCACCTCCCCCGCACCTTGCTGCCTCTGTTCTTGAGGCAGCCGGGGGAGGGGTGTGTGGAGTCGACAGGATTCACCAATAAGCCCAGACGTATCGGTTAATCGTGTAGCCGACTACACACGTTGACATCCCTAGTTTGTGCTGCTGCTGCTATGGGCCCTGCCCTCTGAAGTAGCCCCTGGCCAGGGGCACCGACTCTCTGGTCACCCAGTTTGGGAGGCAAGGCTGACACCCGCCGCGGGGCCGAAGGAAGTGCTGCAATCCCGCCCCTCCTGCACTTCCTCCTGCACCGCTCTTGGGAGCAGCACTGACTGCCGAACGGGTGACCAGAGAGTCGTGGATGCTCCTGGGGCGCCCAGCTCGGAAGACAGGGCCACCGCCAGCAGTGGTGCAGAAGTAGGAGTGACACACCACATGGAGCCACCCTGCTTCTGTGCTGCTGCTGGCAGGGACGACATCGTCTAAGCTGGGCCCCTGGCCAGCAGCCACTGCTCTACAGCCACCCAGCTCAGAAGGCAGCCCCACAACCAGCAGCTCTGCCCCCTTCCCTCTGTGCTGCGGCTGGTGGTGACGCTGAGTTCTGAGCTGGGTGACCTGCCAGGGGCCACTGCTCTAAAGCCACCCAGATCGAAAGGCAGCCCCACCGCCAGCAGCAGTGCAGAAGGAAGGGTGGCAATACCGGACCAGGCCTCCCTTCCTCCTGTGCTGCTGCTGTTAATGGGGCTGCCCCCTAACTGGATGGCCAGACAGTAGCCGCTGCTCTCCAGCCACTCAGCTGGGAAAGCCGGGAGAAATCCGACAGTTTTTAATATTTCCAAACATCTGCCCAGAGGAAGATTTGAGGGCCAAAGACGAGGTCATGGCTGGGAAAACCCAGGCGGCCAGTCACCCTGCTCGAGAGCCCCCTACCCTGGCCCTGGCACCCCCTTTTGGGTTGGGAGCCCCAGCTGGAGAAAGGCTGTACTAGGGGATTCCCCAGTGACCCTGAGGACCAACAGGGCCAGGAGTTTCTGACAGACCCTTTCCCACAACTTCCAGGGAATACGCCGCAACTAGGGCCCCATCGCGTCCCCCTGCAACCTCGCCCATTTCACAGCCAGAGCCTTTCCACGCTGCTCCCTGGCACACTCCCGGGGGTTTCCGTGGGAAATTTCCCGGCTCTCTGCCCGGGCGGGTCCTGGCCCAAAACAGGATTGTGTGCGCTGGGGGTGGGGCACATCCCAAGAGTGTCAATTTCACTTCCCAGCAGCCTGTGGGGCAGGGCTAGAGCCGTTCCACCCTCACTTCTCCCTGCCTCTCAGGGTGGATCCGATCTGCCCCCTCCGCGAGTGCCACTGTTGGGGCAGGACAACTCCTGTCCCATCCCGGGAGGGCCAGGCGAGCAGCTGGTGCCCCAGGCCCCTCACCATGTGGGGAGCTCAGACTCCCCCCTTCCCCGTTGCACTGCTCCTGGCTGTGAAATGGGTGGGGCCCTAGTCAGGTTCCCAGGGACCTTTCCCCCCCACAGAGCAGGGGTGGGGAACATTTGCTTGGTCGGGGCTACTGACCCAGAGAGAAATCCATAGGGGGCTGCACACAAGTGAGAAACAGGCCCCGTCCCCTCCCCAGCATGGGCCCCCAATGCAGGGGGGAGCCCCGACCTTCAGGGGCCTGATCCCCGCAAGCTGGGGTTGCATCCGGCCCCCGCGCCTTAGGTTCCCCACCCCTGCCGTAGGGATCTGCACTGGATGGGAGTCTCTCTGGGAAGGGCCTGGCCAGGCCACGAGAGCCCAGGGCAGGGCTGCGAGGCGCCCTGGTTTCTGTGACTTCTCTGCCCAGCTACCTGGCTGAAGGGAACCGGTAGCCTGAGCTCGGGTCTGGGGGAAGCGGCGCGACGTGGAGGCCCCTCGGTCTCTTCCAGCTTCAGCAGGCCCCCGAGGTGCAGCCTCCGTCTGGACTCTCTCCCCTGGCCGGCCGGTTTCCTCCTTCGCTGCCCTGGTCCCGTGCGTGATCTCGCCTGGTCCTGGCTGCTGGGTAGGTTGTTTAGTCTTCAGTCTGTGCTGTGACACGCACCGTCTCTGGGCTGGAATCGTCTCCGTCGGGTCACTGGGTCCAGGCCACCCCTGGTTCCGAGGTGACGGCAGCTTCTCCCGCCACAAAGCCTGCGGGCTCCCAGCTTCCCTCTGGAAGAGTTTGTCTTCGGGCAGGGCTGCCTAGTGGCTGGAGTCTGTAACTGGCCCCTTTTCTCAGGGCAGTTTGGCCCAATTGCCACTGTCAGTACCTTGCCCCTTTTCTAAGGGCAGTATGGCGCAATGGCCAGTGTCAGTACCTTGACCAGTTTGTCAGGGCAATGTGGCCCAATGGCCAGTTTCACCACTTTGCCCCTTTTCGATGGGCAGTATTGCCCAATGGCCACTGTCAGTACCTTGCCCCTTTTCTAAGGGCAGTGTGGCCCAATGGCCAGAGTCAGTACATTGCCCCTTTTCTAAGGGCAGTGTGACCCAATTGCCAGAGTCAGTACCATGACCCTTTCTAAGGGCAGTATGGCCCAATGGCCAATGTCAGTACATTGCCCCTTTTCTCTGGGCAGTATGGCCCAATGGCCAGTGTCAGTACCTTGCCCGTTTTCTATTGGCAGTGTGGCCCAATGGCCAGTGTCAGTACCTTTACCCTTTCTAAGGGCAGTGTGGCCCAATGGCCAGTGACAGCACATTGCCCCTTTTTTTATGGGCAGTGTGGCCCAATGGCCAGTGTCAGTACATTGCCCCTTTTCTTTGGGCAGTATGGCCCAATGGCCATAGTTTGTACCTTGCCCCTTTAGTCCGAGCAGTGTGGCCCAATGGCCAGTGTCGGTACCTTTCCCCTTTGCTATAGGCAGTATGGCCCATGGCCATAGTCAGTACCTTGCCCCTTTAACCAGGGCAGTGCAGCCCAATGGCTACAGTCCCTAAGCTGGCCCTGACTCACTGGGCTGTGCAGGTCCCTGTCCAGGGACAGGAGATGGGGGAGGGGTAGTTCCATGCCCCGCCGGCGGGGGAGGGGCAGCTCCTTCTTCTCCCCTGGCGTCCGGCCCAGGTCCGGGTCGTGTCCATGGCTCCAGTCCCGGCGTGAGCAGGAAAAGCTCCGACCAACGCTCTGACTCCGGCTGGCGGCTCCCTCCCCGCAGGCGTCACCTGCCCTGGAGCAGCCCCTGCCGAGCTGCGGGCACCTGGAGCCAGGCTCTGGGGTGGGGGGAGGGGAGGTGGTGCATCCCCGTGGCCGGGCTCCTCCTGTCCCAAGAGAGCAAGGGCCTGTCAGACGTGGGGCCCCGGGAACCAGGGGGGTCAGTGGGAGCTTGGCCCTGGGCGGCGCCTCTCTAGGGCCCCCAGGGCCAGACCCCTCTGGCCTATCATTGCAGGAGCTGCTGTCGCTTCCCTCCCCCCCGCCCCATGCCAGCTGTTCCCCCACAGCATCCGGCTGCTCCAGGGCCCGGGCTGGGGCTGGGTCCCAATGGGCGCATCCCTGCCCCACAGAAAAGCGGGCGCCTTGGTGCCTGGGGAGGGGCTGGTCCTACATGGAGCGGGGCGGGGGAGGGGAGAGGCAGACTCACCCTCCCGCGGGGCCGGGCCCAGAGGCTTTGGCGTGTTGCGACCGGGCTCCCATTTAGGGTTCCCAGGTGTCCAGTATTCTACTGGACGGGCCGGTTTTTGGGCCTCTGCCCGGTACGAACAGTCAGAACATACCGGACATGAGCAATGTCTGGTATTTTCTGGTTTTCCGGCTGGGCGCCCGACGGCAGTCTGCCGGGGGGAGGGGGAGAGGCTGGGAGGGGGCGCGATCGGCGCTGGGGGCCTCTGGTTGCGTGTGACGCCTTGGGGAGGAGGGGAAGCCCTGTCTGTGCTCCTGAGCGCTGGGCAAGCGCCTTGTGGAGCCGCAGCAGAACTCACTCGTGCTTCGCCAGGACCGTGCGCGGAACAGGCAGCGCCCTGGGATCTGCACATGCCCGGCTAAGTCCCACTCCCCGCCGGCCGATTCGCTCCCCCCAACCCCCTGCCGGCCAGCCGGATCTCCCCCACGTCTCCTCCTGATCTTTCCCGGCCAGCCCCGCTGCCCCCGCCAGCCTTGCTTCCGGCGGCTAGTTCTCCCCTCTTCCCCCCGATATCCCCCAGCCAGCCCGCTGCACCTAACCCCCCCCGCAGCCCTGTATCCCGCCAGCTGGTTCCCCCACCCCATCTCCCCCGGCCATCCCCGCTGTCCCCGACCTGCCCGCCCACCCCCCGTCAGGCCTGCTTCCCACTGGCCGCACTGCCCCCACGCCCCCCCGCCTCCCAGCCAGCCGTGAATCCCTCCCGGCTCGGCCCCCCACCCTCATCTGAGATCAAGTGTGTCCGATATTTTTTAACTCACCTGGTAACCCTACTCCCATTGCCGGGTGGGAGCCTGGGTGGGGTCATTTCCGCAGGGCCCCTGGCCTGGCATCTGCTGGTGTCTCTGCTCTAGAGGCCCGTTGCCCAGCGGGGTGCCTCACCTCCGGCACAGCAGCAGTGGACAGAGAGGTCAGGCCCCTCCCTGGCCGGCTGGCCGGCCGATGTCCTTGGCTGGGCACCCGAGGGACAGCGCCAGCTCGGCCCCAAGCTCCCTAGTGGGGGATGTGCTGAGCTGGGATGGAAGGGAGGAGACAGGGCCCCATCAGTGTCCTGCTCCCAGCTCCCAACCCCCCTGGGCCAGGCGCCTCCCTCCCCACGTCCCTCTTCTGGAGCCACTGGGCAGAGGAGCTAATGAGACCCCCAGCTCCCGGGGCAAAGGGCGGTGGGCAGGGCCCTCCATGGGGACTTGCATCCCCAGCTCGTTTTGCAAGGTTTTGGACTTCTAGCCCACTGCTTCCCGCCGGCTGCTTCCTTCCCTCCCCTCCCCGCTCCCAGTTCTCCCCCTGTCAGCCCTGCTCCTCCTGACCTCCTCCCAGCCAGCCCTGCTTCCTGCTGGCCGGTCTCCCCCACCCCCGATCTCCCTGCGCCAGCTCTGTTCCCCCCATCCCCATCCCAGCCAGCCGCACTCCCCTCCCAGCCGGTCCCCCGCTTCCTGTTCTGAGATCACATGTGTCTGGGATGTTTTTCAAACCCATCTGGTAACCCTTCCAGGGGGACAAGGTGGGGCCCAGGGCCAGAAAGGAACCTGGCTGGAGCCCAGGCCGGAACATGGCTCCTTATCATTCCCGGGTCTCCCCTGAGCCAGGAGAAGATGAACTGGGCCCAAGTCTGGCTCAGGCCCGGCTCTGACTCTGTCCTCCCCAGGGGTCACTCCCAGCACGCAACCCTGCCGCTGCCGGCCCTGCGGCCTGTGGGACCCGCCTGCTCACCCCGCGGTCAGGGAGCCGGCTCAGAGGACACTCACCTCCAATGCCGGGTGTGGCGGGGCAATTACAACCGGGCTCTGCTGCTCCCTGGGGCCTTAGCTCTCCCTTGGGACACTCTGGGCGCGATGCAGGAGCTGACACGCTGCTGGGGAGAGAGGTGGGGCAGGTCAATAGACCCGTACCCAGCCTGTGCCAACGAGCCCCCATCCCCATCCCCGGGGCTGGGCCCCGGTGCTCAGGGGAGGGAGTCGGATCCATTGGGCACGGCTCTTAGGAAGGGCCTTGTCTCTCCAGACTAGGACAATGTGGATGGATCCCATGGTGAGGGAGAGGGAAGTTGTGGGGGTGGGGGGTGAGATTTGAGGTTCTTGTTCCCAGAGCCAGCAAGGCCCTGATTTCAACTTCCATCTCCCAACCCTGTCCCTGAAGGAGGAAGGGCCCAACACAGCCCTGCCCAAGGGTCCCCAGTCTCCCCTTTCCCGACCCCACCAGCAGCGCTGAGGAAAACAGCCTTCCCCTACTCAGCCATGCTCACCTTCCTGCTGTCTGAGCGCCGGTGTGGAGCTCTGCCCGCAGGTCTCCCCGCAGGGCCGGCCCGAGGCCAGACCCCGCCCGTGCGGCGCCTGCAAAGGAAGTGTAGCCGGGGTCACCGCTGGGAAACCGGGAAACCTCCTCCCTCTCCATAGCCCCCTGCTCAGCCAATCAGCAGTGAGACTGGGAGGGGGGGTGGCCGAGAGGTCTCAGGGGACCTCCCAAGGGCTGGCCCAGGTCACCCCCCGAGGGGTTGGTCTCAGAGGGATTCCAGCCCTGCCTCTTTAGGGGGCTCCCCACACAGCCAGAAATGGCTGGGAGGTGTTTCTGAGCCTACCTTGCCTTGCAGCTGATGTCAGGGAATCTCCATGAGCTCAGCCACCCGCCCCCCAGCTGCTTCTCCACACAGGCCTTTGTGGCATCACCGTCCCCTCCCTCCGCACGGCTGGTGTCCTGCCCCCAGCCAGCACCTTGGGACACTTGCACAATCACAGCCCAGAGCTGTACAACCAGCCACAGCCCAACCACTGCTCATGGGCACCGCCAGCAAGTGTGTGAGCAGCCCTGCCCCTTAGAGAGACTCAGGAACTGCCCAGAGATAGGTACGGGAGAGAAACAGCTTGACCAGCCCCCTCTCCCCCGCCAGCCCTTCTGGTCTGGGACTGATCCGTCTGGTCTGTGAATCACAGAACAGTACAATGGGAAGGGACTTCGGGAAGCAAGCGAGTCCAGTTCCCTGCCCTCGCAGCAGGACCCAGCACCGTCTAGATCAGTGTTCCCCAACGGGGCATTTATGTGCGCCCGCCAGGTGCCGGCTCTAGGCGCCAGCAAGCCAAGCACATGCTTGGTGTGGCACATTGCCAGGGGCAGCGTTCCGGCCGCCCCTGAGAGACACTGGCCGGAGAACTCCTGAATTCCTAACCCGTAGCGCCTGATGTGGGCCTCCCTGTGCCCGCCCAAGGCAACGGGCGGGGCAGCGGAGCAAGCGATGGGCCAGCAGTGAGCCACCCTTGGCAGGCTGGGTGCGTGGGGCAGGTCGCACTTGCATCCCTGCCGTGATTGGCTGAGGCGCCATGACATCATGGTTCCGGGGCTGCCTTCCTCCGGCACCAGGGAGAAAAGTGCACCCTCTAGTTAGCGCGAGAGGGCGTCGTGGCGGGGCGGCCCCGGCAGGAACGCTGGCCACTCGCCGCTCCAGTCCCCTTCCTGGCGCTGCTTCCACTGCCCAGCACCCACCAGCAGCCGAGCAGGAAATGCCCAAAGGAGCCTCCCGTCCATGAAACAGACTCCGGCGCCTGGGGATAGTTTGCGCTCCTCTGACTGGCACCAGCCAGCTCAGCCCCACGTGCAGGGGGGCGCAGCAGCCTGATCTGCTTGGTCTGGCGGTGAGGAACTGCTGGAGGGGGCCTCGCCTGCCCCAGCTCAGAGATTTGGGGGGAGGGGGCAAGAGGTGTCCCTGGCCTTGCCCTTTATCTTTCCCAGCTGTGTCCACGCGCATCCCCAGGGGGACCTGTGCCACTTTCACCCCTTCCTCAGGGTGCTCCGATGTTTCTGCACATGCTGGGAGGAGGGGACATGAGGGTTTGGTGGGGAGCGGGAAAGGAGATGGAGTTCGGTCAGTGGGGGGAAGGGAGAGGAGGTGGAAACTGAGTTTGGTGAGTGGGTGGAGGTGGGGGGGGTCGGGAAGTGTTTGGACAGGGATATGTGTGGAGGGGAGACAAGACGTCGGCTGGATTTGGCTGAAGGGCATGGTTGGAGTCAGAGAGCTGCAAGGTGAAAGGGGTGCTTTCCTCCTCCGTGTCTGTCCTGCAGTAGTGTGCAAGGTGGTGCGGGGGGCGCAGTGTGTGGACAAAAATTTTTTTGCTTGGGATGGAAAAAACCTAGAGCCGGCCTTGCTTGCAACGCACACATGTCCCCACCCCAAGACGTGCGGCATATGCATGGGCACCACTGGTCTAGATCATCCCTGACAGGTGTCTGTGCAACCTGCTCTGAAATATCTCCAGTGATGGAGATTCCGTGACCTCCCCAGGCAGTTTGTTCAAGTGTTTCACCACCCTGACAGGAAGTTTTTCTGACAGCTAGAGACATTTTCCTTATGTCCAACCTAAACCTCCCTTGCTGCAGTTTAAACCCTTGGCTTCTTGTCCTGTCATCAGAGGCCAAGGAAAACAGTTTGTCTCCCTCCTCCTTGTGACACCCTTTTAGGTACTTGAAAACCGCTCTCATGTCTGCGCTCAGTCTTCTCCTTTCCAGACGAAACAAGCCCAGTTCTTTCATTCTCATGTTTTCTAAACTGTTCCACATTTTCCTTGCTCTTCTCCAGGCCTTCTCCAATTTCTCCAGTTCATTCCTGAAACATGGTGCCCAGAACTGGAGACAAGACTCCAAGTGAGGCCTAAGCAGCGCAGAGGAGAGCGGAAGAATGACTTCTCGTGTCTTGCTCACCACATTCCTGTTAGTGCCTCCCAGAATCATGGTTGCTTTTTTTTGCAAGTGTCACACTTTGGACTCCTATTTAGCTTGTGGTCCACTCTGATTCCTAGATCCCTTTCTGCAGGACTCCTTCCTAGAGAGTCGCTTCCCATTCCGTGTGTGTGAAGTGGATTGTCCCTTCCAAAGTGGAGCACTTTGCATTTGTCTTTATTAAACTTCATCCTATTTACCTCAGACCATTTTTCCAGTTTGTCCAGATCACTTTGAATTCTGACCCTTCCTGCAAAGCACTTGCCACCCCTCCCAGCTTCGTATCATCTGCAAACTTAATAAGCGCCCTCTCTATGCCAATATCTAAATCACTGATGAAGATGGAACAGAACCGTCCCAGAACAGACCCCTGCAGAGCCCCACGTGTTAGGCCCTTCCAGCATGGCTGGGAACCGTTAATAACGACTCACCGAGAGGAGGTTTAAAGAGAACAAAAGGCCGCTAGTCTCCCCTGTCGGGAACCACCCACTCCACCAATCCCCAGCTAGACTGGGAGCTCGGAGGCAGTGGGGGGCGGGGAGAGGGCTCAACAGATGTTCAAAAGCACGGGCCAGGTTGCAAACGGCTCCGAGCGCTCTGCCAGCCCAGCTCTGAGTGAGGCCTACGACCGCCCCAACCCCCCAACACCCACCCACCCTGCTTGGTGGGGCAGGGAAAGGGGGGAAGACGCAGAAGAAGGCGAGACAGAGGGAGGGGAAGGGACAAAGTAGAACCAAACTGAGCAGGCTCCATACCTCTCGGAGGCTCCGACCGTCTCACCGGGTCCGACACCACCGGCCGCAGGGAAGGAGAAAACGCTGACGAGGCTCCTCTTGCCCTCGCCCCTCGGTCCCAATTCTCCATCTGGTCCCCGCAGAGACCCTGGGAAGGGGCCGCCCTGCTGCCAAAGCGCGGGAATCTCCCAGCTTGCCCGGCCTTGTGCCTCTGTCCTGATTGGCTGTCGTCAGGGTCTCTCTGTGAGGTCATCCCTGTCCCCCAATAGGCTGAGGTCCTGCCACAGGCCTTTGTGATGTCAGTGCTACACCCACCCCTCCCCTGCAAGGCTGGTGTCCTGCTCTGGCCGGCCCCTCTGCATGTTTGAGGGGTTCCCCTGGAGCCCCACTGAATGGCAGCTGGGTCTGGGGCCAAGCGGGCTGGGCAGTAACGCCCCAGGGGCTGCTCCCTCGGCCCCACCCAGCTTGTCAGTCCGTAGCAGAGTGTAAGGCCAGACAAGCCCATTGGTGGATTAATAAAAGTTGCCCCTCCCCCAACACCTGAGACATTAGGCCACTGTAACAAGGGGGGGGGGGGGCGGGGATTGTTAACGGGACTGGTCTAAGCCCTAGCGTGGACACTATAAAGCACCCTTCTCTTCCTAGAATGTAATGTAGGTTGTGATCTGGAATCAGCTCCTGCTAGAAACTCTTCCGCACGGGTAGGACCGACTCCCTGGGAGTTTTTTCCTTCCCCCACATGAACGACAGTTGATACATTGGCAAAGTGCCTCTAGCTTGTCTCATCATCAGCGCTCAACCTACCTTCCAAAGGAGAGAAGGTTCATTCTCCACATTCTGCAGATGAGGAAACTGAGACACAGATAGGGGAGGTGTCTTGCCCAAAGTCACCCCTCTGGAAAGTGGTACACCCAGGTCTGTTGAGTCCCAATCCAGGGCTGGATACGTGACCCTCGATCAGGAAGGGCCATATTAGTGACCCTCTGAGCATGGGCTCTTCAGGATCTAGAGGCTGGTGACTTAGAGTAAAGGGCCCTGGAGGAACTGGAAAACATTCAGAGCCAGGGGCCAGGGATAACAAAGACCATGCAATGGGTCCATATGAGGAGCAACTAAAAGCATCAGGCTGCCCAGCTTAGAGACGAGGTAGCTACCAAGGTATCTGAGGGACATCTATCAAAGGACGAAAGGTGCAGAAACACGTGGGGAGAGAAGTGGGATTGAGCTGTTCCCACAATACAAACCAACAGCAGAGAGGGAGCCAGGCTGTCAGCTGATGAAACTTTTTCTGCTTATAAGAGGCACACGGGATCTTTTCCAGGGGTGCACTGTGTGTATTGAGAATACAGGACAGAAGCAGTGATCATCTGCTTTATAAAGACAGACACATGCACTCCGGCTACATCTGCACTATGAGTTAGTGTGAACTGCCAGTGGGAGTGGATGGCCAGAAGGGCTGGCTTACTGTGGCCACAGGCTAGGCCTGCCCCCGTCCCAGCAGCTCTGGGCAGGAGCCGGGTGCAGGCCAGGGAAAGGGTGCTGCAGCAGATCTGGTTGTGGGCTGGGGAGGGGGGTACCTCAGTGACGGGGGGGCAACGTGGTAGGTCTGGCAATACTGTCCGTGGATAGGTTCAGAGTGGATAGGGGAGCCCCAGTCCTGGCAGGTCTCGTCCTGCGCTAGGTTCAGGTCAGGGAGAGGTGCCGTGGCTGCGGTTGGTCTGAGCCACAGCAGGACAGGGACCAGGGGTGGAGGTTTGTGTCCACAGTTTAGGGGCCTCTGGATGCCCCTGTCCCTGCCCCTCCCAATGAAGGATGATTTAGCCCATTCGAACATGTCACAGTGTAGGCCTGTTTGCCCCACCCGCACCCCTGAGAACTTTCTAGATCCCCCCCCTCCCTCCAGGAAACGTGGTTCCCACTCTTGGGCTCAGTGCAGATTCTTGCCATGTCCACCTGTGATGCCTGCAGGGAAGTTGTGATGTCTGTGCGGGGTCTGTGTTCACTCTGTTTCCCTTGTGGTGCTGTATGTGATTCTACTGCCCTGTGCTGTTCTGTAATAACTCTGTGTGTGTGTGCCTCAGTTTCCCTGGGCACTGCAACACTGCTTGGCTGAGGAAGGGGAAGGTTGGACATGACTCACTGTGGAGGTGAATATGTCTCTCCTCTCCGGAGTCTCGTGTCCTGAGGACCAAGGGGCCGCAGACAAGACCTTCGACCTGGAAGGGGAACAAAGGGGCAGGTTGGTCTGGCTCCAGGATGGTGACTATAGAATCACAGAATCATAGAATACTAGGACTGGAAGGGACCTCAAGAGGTTATTGAGTCCAGTCCCCTGCCCTCATGGCAGGACCAAATACTGTCTAGACCATCCCTGATAGACATTTATCTAACCTACTCCTGAATATCTCCACAGATGGAGATTCCACAACCTCCCTGGGCAATTTATTCCAATTTATTTGACGATCCTGACAGAAAGGAACTTTTTCCTAATGTCCAACTTAAACCTCCTTTGCTGCAGTTTAAGACCATTGCTTCTTGTTCTATCCTCAGAGGCGAAGATGAACAAGTTTTCTTTATCCTCCTTATGATACCCTTTTAGATATATGAAAACTGCTATCATGTCCCCCCTCAATCTTCTCTTTTCTAAACTAAACAAACCCATTTCCTTCAGCCTTCCCTCATAGGTCATGTTGTCTAGACCTTTAATCATTCTCGGTGCTCTTCTCTGGACCCTCTCCAATTTTTCCACATCTTTCTTGAAATGCGGTGCCCAGAACTGAACACAATACTCCAATTGAGGCCGAACCAGCGCAGAGTAGAGCGGACGAATGACTTCTCGTGTCTCGCTCACCACACATGCATCCCAGCAACATGTTTGCTTTCTTTGCAACAGTATCACACTGCTGACTCATATTCAACTTGTGGTCCACTGTAACCCCTAGATCCCTTTCTGCCGGAATCCTTCCCAGACCGTCGCTTCCCATTCTGTATGTATGAAACTGATTGTTCCTTCCTAAGTGGAGCACTTTGCATTTGTCTTTATTAAACTTCATCCTATTTACCTCAGACCATTCCTCCAGTTTGTCCAGGTCATTTTGAATTATGACCCTATCCTCCAGATTAGTCGCAACCCCTCCCAGCTTGGTATCATCTGCAGACTTAATAAGCGTACTTTCTATACTAATATCTAAATCGTTGATGAAGATATTGAACAGAGCCCGTCCCAAAACAGACCTCTGTGGAACCCCACTTCTTATTCCTTTCCAGCAGGATTGTGAACCATGAATAATTACTCTCTGAGGATGGGTATCCCGCCAGTTATGCACCCACCTGATAGGAGCCCCATCTAAGTTGAAGTTACCTAGTTTATTGAGAAGAATATCAAGCGAGACCATATCAAACATCTTACTAAAGTCTAGGTATACCACATCCACCGCTTCGCCCTTATCCACAAGACTCGTTATCCTATTAAAGAAAGCTATCAGAATGGTTTGACATGATTTGTTCTTTAAAAATCCATGCTGGCTGTTCCCTATCATCTTGCCACTTTCCAAGTGTTTACAGATGATTACCTTAATTACTTGCTCCATTATCTTCCCTGGCACAGAAGTTAAACTAACTGGTCTATAGTTTCCTGGGCTGTTCTTATTTCCCTTTTTATAGATGGGGACTATATTTGCCCTTTTCCAGTCCTCTGGAATCTCTCCTGTCTCCCCATGATTTTCCAAAGAAGATAGCTAGAGGCTCAGATACCTCCTCTATCAGCTCCTTGAGTGTTCTAGGAGGCATTTTGTCAGGCCCTGGTGACTTGCAGGCATCTAACTTTTCTAGGTGATTTTTAACTTGGGTTTTTTTTTTTTTTTACCTTCTAAAACTACCCCCTTCGCACTAGCATTCACTATATTAGGCATTCCTACAGACTTCTCGGTGAAGACCGAAACAAAGAAGTCATTGAACATCTCTGCCATTTCCAAGTTTCCTGTTACTGTTTCTCCCTCCTCACTGACCAGTGGGCCTACCCTCTCCTTGGTCTTCCTTTTGCTTCTAATGTATTTCTAAAAAGTCTTTTTGTTTCCCTTTATTCCCGTAACTGCTTTGAGCTCATTCTGTGCCTTTGCCTTTCTAATCTTGCCCCTGCATTCCTGTGCTGTTTGCCTATATCCATCCTTTGTAATTTGTCCTACATTTCATTTTTCATATGACTCCTTTTTTCGTTATAGATCATGCAAGATCTCGTGCTTAAGCCAAGGCAGTCTTTTGCCATATTTTCTATCTTTCCAACACATGGGAATAGCTTGCTTCTGGGACCTTCACAATGTCCCTTTGAAAAACTGCCAACTCTCCTCAGTTCTTTTTCCCCTCAATCTCGATTCCCATGTGACCTATCAGCTCTCTGAGCTTACCAAAATCAGCCTTCCTGAAATCCATTGTCTCTGTTTTGCTATTCTACCTTCGACCCTTTGGATGATTTTGTTAGTTGTTTAAAAAAAGCCTCATCCACTTCTTCCACCTGGGTAGGTGGCCTGTAGTAGACTCCTAGCATGACATCACCTTTGGTTTTAATCCCTTTTAGCCTAACCCAGAGACTCTCAACACTTCCGTCTCCTATGTCCATCTCCACCTCACTGCTAGTGCGTTCATATTGAACATATAAGGCAACACCTCCTCCCTTTTTTCCCCGGCTATCCTTCCTGAGCAAGCTGTACCCTTCCATACAAACATTCCAATCATCTGTATTATCTCACAAAGTTTCTGTAATGCCAACAATGTCATGATTGTACGTATTTAATAGCACTTCCAGTTCTTCCTGCTTATTTCCCATACTTATCCCATTTGTATATAGGCATGTAAGATCCTGAATTGACCTTGCCTCCCAGTTTTGCCCTGACCCTCCTTTCTTTCTGCCATTGTAGCCCACGCTCCCTCCCATTTCCGTCCCATCTGCCACGTCTCCATGTTCTCCACTTACCTGTGGGATTTGCTCACCTGTCCCCCTCAAACCTAGTTTAAAGCCCTCCTCACTAGGTTAGCCATTCTGTGTCCAAATAGGGTCTTCCCCCTCCTCGAAAGGTGGACGCCATCCCTGCTGAGCAGTCCTTCCTGGAATAGCATGCCATGGTCAAGTAAGCCAAAGCCCTCCTGGCGACCCCATCTTCGCAGCCAGGCATTCACCTCCAGGATGCACCTGTCTCTGCCCGGGCCCCGACCTTCGACAGGAAGGATCGAAGAGAATACCACCTGCGCTCCAAACTCCTTCACCCGTACTCCCAGAGCCCTGGAGTCACTCTTGATCCGCTCAGTGTCACACCTCGCAGTATCATTAGTGCCCACACGGATGAGTAGCATGGGGTAGTAGTCAGAGGGCCGGATAATCCTGGACAATGCCTCCGTAACATCTGGGATACGGGCCCCCGGCAGACAGCATAGCTCCCGAGATGAAATGTCAGGACGACATATGGGCACCTCCGTCCCCCTCAGAAGAGAGTCTCTGACCACCACTTCCCTATTGGTGGCGCGTTGGGGTTTCCCCATCTCCTGTACCCCCGTAGTGGCATGAACAGACTCTGCCTGCCAGAAGGATTGAGGGAGTTTATTGCTTCTCCAAGATACAGCACAGCACAGATGCAATCTGGTTCCAAGAACTGGGGCTAGGAGGCCTTAGGGCTCCTCCCTTGAGATGGGGGGTGGCTGGGCCCTACCATCCCAGCCTCTTACTTAGGCTGCTTCCTCCATGATACCAGACAGAAAACTGCCTCTCCTCCAGCCCTGCCCCTCAGCCAGGTGTTGGTCTCCGCCCTCCTTCCTTCGTCTCCCTCCCTGGGAGGCTGAGCCTGGGTGTCTGGTTTATACACATTTGGGAGAGTCAGTGAGAATCTTCCATCACAGCACAGGGGAACCCCGGATCGCAGAAGAGACAGCACCCCCACTACGCCACAGCTGTCCCCCCTCCAAGAGTGAACTGAGTAGGGGAACTCCTCTTGTCACCGACCCACTGATAGGGCCCTGGGTTGGGGCCCGGTGGAGAGGGAGGGCCCGGGCCCCCCTACCCCCTCCTCCCAGTGCCTGGACTAGGCCTCAGGGCCAAACTGTACGGGGCTGGGCGCTCCACCACAGACCCTTGTAAGGACGTTACTTCTGACTCCCCTCCCGCTGCTGTGGGGTACTGCCTCCACATCCGCATCTTGTCTCTCCATCGGACCCTGAGCAACCCCCAACTAGAGCCCCTCACCCAGCCAGACCAGTGACCCTGGAACACACAGTCCTGATCCACCTCCCCCTCCCACACACACAGCCTGGGCCAGTGACCTAATCCCCCAGGCCTCAGCCGCAGCCCCCTCCCCCAATGAGATTGAGCCAGGAATGGGGCATATGGATCCTGCGTGGAGTCCATGGGACAGGTCCAAACTCCCCTCTCCCACAAAGGCTCCTGGACCCCCCACATCCATCCCCCACAGTGACACGCAGGCAAAGATGGACACACACAGTGACACGCACATATAGATGGACACACACAGTGACGCGCACGCAGAGACGGACACAAACATAGTGACACCCAAATGATACACACTGTGACAGACACTCAATAACATAATAAACATGGGCAGTGACAGACAGACGCACACACTCTGATACACACAGTGACAGACTCGCCCACAATGACACAAGGAGAAGAAGCAAGGGGCTTAAACTGCAGCAAGCGAGGTTTCGGTTGGACATTAGGAAAAAGTTCCTATCTGTCAGGGTAGTCAAACACTGGAATAAATTGCCTAGTGAGATTGTGGAATCTCCATCCCTGGGGATTTTTAAGAGCAGGTTGGACAGACACCTGTCAGGGATGTGCTAGAAGTGCTTGGCCCAGCCATGGGGTCCCTTCCAGTTCTAGGATTCGATGATACTATGATATCCAGTAACAGACACACATGGAGTAAGACACATGCAGTAGCAGACACACATGCGCCCAGCGATTTACACACAGGAAGAGCACAGAGCTACGCTCGCGTGTGTGTGGTTACTGAAACCTGCATTCCATTTGTGGTTGTTGCAGTGTATTTGGTCCTCCTGGCAGGCAGGGGGCTCTGCAGGGAAGCCTGGATCTGGCTCTGGTTGAGCAAGCCGCAGCCTTGTGGCTGTGAGGGTGCAGCAGGAGTTTGAGTTGGGATTTATGAGGGGCTCAGGGCGGGGACGTTGGGAGTTTGATGGGCTCGGGACACAGATTTGTGGTGTGTGGATGGAGCAGGAGTGTTGTGGCAGAAGACTGAGGACGGATACAGAACAAGGAGCAGTGGTCTCAAGTTGCGGAGGGAGACGTCCAGCTTGGATATTAGGAAAAACTATTTCCCTAGGAGGGTGGGGTAGCACTGGAATGGGTTCCCTAGGGAAGTAGTGGAGTCTCCATCCCTAGAGGTTTTTAAGTCTTGGCTGAACAAAGCCCTGGCTGGGTGGATTTAGTTGGGATTGGTCCTGCCTTGGGCAGGGGGCTGGACTTGATGCCCTTCTAAGGTCTCTTCCAGCTCTATGGTTCTATGATT
>CM064351.1:18834800-18851500 GCA_032595735.1 Pelochelys cantorii | reverse complement strand
CGGCAGCCTTTTGCATGGGACGTGCAGCCCCAGGATGCTGAGGGACCCCCCCCTTCTCTCTCCCCTCAGAACTCAGCCGACTGGCCCAGGATGGGTCACCACGTGGCCCAGCTGGGCCTTTTCATTTCGGACCCATCCGAGGACGTCAGCCGGCTGGCCCGGGAGGGGGTGCACAGCCTCTCCCAACTCGTCCTGCACCACAGGGGTAAGGAACCCAGCCGGGAACTGGGCCCCAGGGACACTCTGAGGGTGCCGGCGGCGGGGGGATGGGACCCAGCCCATTTCCCCCAGACTGGCCCAAACGGGGATGCGTCCTGCTGTGTTCCCGTCCTTCTGCCCCCTTTGCCCTTCCATTTGCCTAGGGATGCCTGGTGGGACCCGTGGGAGGGGAAAGGCTCAGAGCTGCCAGCAGAATGACCCTGTTGTGTCTCTTCCAGGCCTCAACATCCACCAGGCCGAGGACCTGTGGTGCAGGCACTGGTATAAAGACAGCTGGGTCCTGGCTCACAGCAACACAGTCAGGGTGGGAGAGGTAAGGACACGGTGCCAGGGCAGGACGCAGCTCGGGGGTGCCAGTGAGTGCACCGGGAGTTGAGGAGCCAGCAGCTACGTCCCTCTCCCCCCAATCCTGCAAATTGTATTTCAATTGTATTTCAATTAAGATGAAAGAATATTTGAAAAAACAGTGGGAGCAGGCTTGGTCAATAATTTTTAATGGGGGGGCAGAGGGGGGCACTCTAGGATTTTGGCAAGTGGTCAAGGGCCACATTTCTACCAAGGAGTTTGGGGTCTGGGACGGGGTGGTTGGGTGCAGAAGGGAGTTTAGGGTAGGAGCCTGGGGGCAGGGAGGGAGGGTATGATCTTGGGCAGTGGATTGGGGTGCAGGGTCCAGGAGGGGGCATGGGTGCAGAAGAGGAGTCTGGCCTGAGCGAGGGACTAAGGGGGGGGGTACAGGGACTGGGAGGGAGGTGTGAGCTGGGTGAAGGGGGAGCAGAGGGTTTGGGGAAGAGGGGTACGGGTGCCAGAGAGGATTCTGGCCTGGGGGAGGAGTGTCGGAGGGGGTGCAGGGTCAGGGAGGAAGCTGTAACCTGGGGGCAAGATGGACACAGGTTCGGGTGGCTACCTGGGACAGGGAGTTGCGGGGAGGGGACTTCAGTACCTTCGGTGGTCTGAACTCTCAGTGTCAGTGTCGTCTGGTCAGGGTCGTCCTGGCGCCCTCCTGACAGGACCTCTATTCCGTCGGTGACGATAAACTTTCGGCTGTGTGCGTAACAATCGGTACTCCCTTTATCTAGAGTGTTAGACCCCGTGCACTTGGGTCAATACAGGAGGTCTCTCAGAGGCCCCGGAAACGACAAATGCAGACAAGGTTTGAAATCAATCGAGCAGGTTTCTTGTCAAATGCGAAGCTCTACCGGCTGGTAACAGAGATCAGTACAATGTTACTCTGCTGGGCACTATGGCCCGTGTTGACAAGGTACCAACAGCAGGCAGGCCTATTGCCATATACCAGACATTAACAGCAGTCAGTCAGAGTTAAGCTACTGTGCATTCTGTAAGTTTAGGCAAGGACACCTGCTGCTCAGGGGCCTAATGCGCCCCCTCCCCCAGGTCGGCCAGAGAGCACCCTTTGCGGTGTTCTTTTATAGACAGGTAGAAACAACTTACATCACTTCTTTATGTATCAGGTTGCCACCCTCTGTTGCCTACTTACCACCCCTCCCCTTATGGAAGGGGGGCTTACTTACTATCTTTCATGCACTCTGGGGCTAGGAACCTGCTGGGTAGGAGGAGGCTGAAGGAGCTCTGTGGACTCAGTGTCTCTGCCCAGAGGAGCCCTGATTGTGTACCTAGCTGGGAGCAGATTTCAGAGAGTCAGGGGCCAGTGTGCCCTGGAAGCTGTGTGTGTGCATGGGCAGCCACTCAGGCGAGATTCAGGTGCCACTCAGCTGATCAGCAGAGCACCCACAGGAGGCAGCATGTGTTTCTACTGGCGGTGCACATCCGCACATGCCTTGGTGCACAGAACAAAAATGATTATGTCCGTGGATGGGAAAATGAGAGAGAACGTTGTCGGGGGCTCCGTGCACTCCCTGGAAAAGGCTGAGCTGGACCTGCTGGCTGGAGCTGACACCGGAAAGTTGCAGGCTGGGAAGAAGGACAGATGTTTGGGGAACACAGAACAACTGGTCTACAGATACCGGGGGATTCCCATCTCAGGCAGTCTGCACAGCACCGTCCGCTCTAGTGGGGCCAGGAGAGAGGGGCTGGGGCCAGGGCACACTGTGGGGCTCTCAGGCCTGGGCACTCGAGTGGGCCAGACAGGAGGGACTCGGGGGTCCCTGCAGGCCTTGGGATTGATGACTCTGAGCTCCATGGGGCCAGCCATCCCCTTGCAAACACAGATTGAAGGACACTGAAACTTGAGGCAAACAACCCCTCTGCCCCACCCCAGATGCAGCTGCATTACAGCACTGGAGAGGCAATCCCTGTAGACACAGCTGAGTGTAGAGAGTCCCCTCTGGCCTGGGGCACCTTTGTGTGACCCTTGTAAGGCCGTTACTTCTGACACCCGTCCCACTGCTGTGGGGCAGCTTCCTCCACATCCTGCAGCTTGTCTCTCCGTGGGAACCTGAGCAGCCAATATCCCCTCCTGCCCCCAGACTGAGCTAGTGCCCTCAAAGCCCCCAACTAGATCCCCTCCCCCAGCCAAACCCAGGGACGGCCTTAGGCCGATTCGACTGATTCGGTCGAATCGGGCCCCGCGCCTAAGGGGGCCCTGCACCCCTGAACCCGGCAGTGCTGGGTGGCGAGTGACAGAGCCAGGGTCCCTGCTCCACCACTATGTGGAGCTGGGTCTCTCCCCCACCTCTGCCCAGAGTGGGCCCCGGTGTGACATAGTGGGGGGGTACCTTGCTGGTTGCTATGCTGGGCAGTGGGCTGTGGGTGACCTCCACTGGCTGCTGTCTGTAGCACGGCCCAGCAGGGCAGGGTGTGAGTTATTATGCAAGGGGGTCCGAACCTGTCCCACCAGTTACCTCCCAGGGAATGGAACAAGGGGGAGAAGGCGGAGTGGAGCCCTGGCTGGGGGGCAGGGCTGGAAGTTAGTTAGTTAGTTTCTTTCTGGGATCACGGAGGAGACAGCCTAGGGAAGGGGCTGGAATTTAGGGGCCCAGTCTCCCCCATCTCAAGGGGGGCTGAGGCATCCTAGGCCTGCCCTGTAACCAGATTACATCTGTGCTGTGCTGTATCCTGGAGAAGCAATAAACTCCCTCTATTCTACTGGCTGGTGGAGTCTGTTCGTGCCACTACAGGGGTGCAGGAGACGGGGAAACCCCAACGCGCCGTCACACCCAGCCCCCCCTGCCAGCCCCCTCGCGCGTCCTCCCACCCCGCCCCTAGAGGGTCCCCCTCGGCCCCTGCTGTGCGCGGCGCCTCCTCGCCGCCTGCTGCTGCCCATGTGCGGTGTTGCACATGGGCGGGGAGGACGCCCGGGCCATGATGTGACCTCACAGCCCGGGATCTTAAAAGTCCTGGGAGGCCACGTTGCGGGGCCTCGCTGGCTCCGGCTCCGGCTCCGGCCTCTTGGGCTTGAGCGCAGGCCTCGCCCCTGTCCCTGTCCCCGCAACCGCAACGTGGAAGGCAGAAGGGAGGGAATGGGCTTGTGCGGCGGCGGTGGAGCGGTGGGAAGGGAAGGGTCTTGGGCTTAGGTGAGGGTGGGGGGGAAGGGGCTTCGGCGGAGGCAGAGGGGCGGCGGGGGAGGGGTGGAAGGAGAAGGGGCTTGGGCGGGGGGAGGGGAAGGCACCAAGAGATGGGGTGCAGGAGAGACAAAGGCCAGGGGGCCAAGGGCAGGAGGGGAGGTGTCAGTGGGAGAGGGGACAGGGGGATGCTGGGAGAGGAGAGGAGAGGGGAAGGGCATTGGGGGCTAGAGGGGGAGGTGCTGGGAGAAGGCTTGAAAGAAGGGGTGAGCATGAGAAAGGTGGGGATGGAGCAAGGCACATATGAGGACACAGAGGGGCAGGAGGGGAAAGGGGGGCAGAGGGTTGTGAGGGGGTGGGCATCAGGGAAAAAGAGGGCAAAGGGGGCAGGGGCAGTGAGGGAAGGGGGAGGCACCAGGAGGGTGTAGGGCTAAGGGAAGGTGCAGGTGCCAGGGGATTTGGGGGTGAAGCAGAAGGGCAGACGCCTGCAGAGGAGGGACCAGCACCAGAGGAGAGAGGCAAGGGAGGTGTTAGAAGAGGGGATGAGGAGGGGTAGCTCACATGATCAGAGTGGGGTTACTGGAGGGGTGGGCACAGAGGGGAGAGAAGGGCTGGTGGAGGGGGGCAGGTCGCAGGAGGGCTGAGGGCAGTGAGAAGGGCAGGAGTCAGGACAGCAGAGGAGGGTGAGGAGTTGGGGGGCAGCGGGCACCAGGGGAGATGATGGAGCAAGGAGAGGAGACATGGCAGCAGAGAGAAAAGGTAAAGGTTTAAAAATATTTATTAATAACTTGGTATGCTGCCCACGGCCAGTTTGTTTGCCCCCCGCGGTGCAGTTTGGCTTTATGCGGGGATCAACACGTGGCCGGCGAGTGGGAGCCAAAACAAAAAAGTAGTCAGTGGAATGATCTTCTGTTGATGTGTTTTAGTAGTTAAATTCCTAGACTATCATTGCGCATGAAAAGTGCTGTCACATGGGTAGAAATCGGGTAAATATTGCATTTTATTAATAGCAGCAGAACTGACTTAAATGGGGCCTGTGTGTTGTGTAGTCTTGCCTTAATCTTTGTATTCATGCCTGTCAGTGAGAGAGAAGCTATTTGTATATACTTGCTTGCATATGCAACCACACTTAAGTTGAGACCCTCAGCATGTTCTGTAAGTATCAGTGTGGCCCCTGGGACTTCCAAAGTTGAGTTACCCTAGATCATCCCTGACAGGTGTCTGTCTAACCTGGTGTGAAATATCTCCAGGGATGGAGATTCCACAATCTCACTAGGCAATTTAGTCCAGTGTTTAACCACCCTGACAGGCAGGAAGTTTTTCCTAATGTCCAACCTAAACCTCCCTTGCTGCAATTTAAGCCCATTGCTTCTCATCCTAACCTCGGAGGCCAAGCAGAACAATTTTTCTTCCTCTTCCTTATGATATTCTTTTAGGGTATGTCTACACTACAAAGTTAATTAGAACTAACAGCTGTTAGTTCGAATTAACTTTCATAGGCGCTACACATGCACTACACTAGCGGAGCGCTTAATTCGAACTAGGTAAACCTCATTCTACGAGAAGTAATGCCTAGTTCGAATTAACTAGTTCGAATTAAGGGCTGTGTAGCCACTTAATTCGAACTAGTGGGAGGCTAGTACTTCCCAGGTTGCCCTGGTGGCCACTCTGGGCCAAGCCAGGGAAACTCGCCTGCCCCCCTCCCGGCCCCGGAGCCCTTAAAGGGCCACGGTCTGGCTACGGTGCCCGTGCCAGGCGCAAGCCTGCCAGCATCCAGCCAGCAGACCCTGCACCTGGCACAGCACGAGCCAGCCACCCGCTGCCACCCAGCCCTCCCCCTCTTCCCAGGACCAGGCTGGCGGCTCCTAGGAGCCTGCCCAGGGCTGCAAGAGGCGGACGCCCGCCTAGTCTAGTGCGGAGATCATGGACCTCATCCAGGTTTGGGGTGAGGCCTCCAACGTCCACAATCTCCGCACTAGGCAGAGGAAAGTGGCCGTCTAGGGCAGGATAGCTGCCAGCCTGGACACCAAAGGCCACATGCGAACCCAGGAGCAGGGTTGCATGAAAATCAAGTTGGTCCAGTCAGACCCCCGACCCTGAGCTTAGAACATAAGAACATAAGAATGGCCGTACTGGGTCAGACCAAAGGTCCATCTCGCCCAGTAGCCTGTCTGCCAACAGCGGCCAACACCAGGTACCCCGGAGGGCATGGACCAAAGACAATGGCCAAGCCATTTGTCTCGTGCCATCCATCTCCAGCCTTCCACAAACAGAGGCCAGGGACACCATTCCTACCCCCTGGCTAATAGCACTCCATGGACCCAACCTCCATGACTTTATCTAACTTCTCTTTAAACTCTGTTCTAGTTCTCACCTTCACAGCCTCCTGTGGCAAGGAGTTCCACAGGTTGACTATTTGCTTTGTGAAGAAGAACTTTCTTTTATTAGTTTGAAGCCTGCAACCCATTCATTTCATCTGGAGTCCTCTAATCTTTCTATTATGGGAACTAATGAAGAACTTTTCTTTATGCACCCTCTCCACACCACTCATGATTTTATAGACCTCTATCATATCCCCCCTCAGTCTCCTTTTTTCTAAGCTGAAAAGTCCCAGTCTCTTTAGTCTCTCTTCATATGGGACCAGTTCCAAACCCCTAATCATTTTAGTTGCCCTTTTCTGAACCCTTTCCAAGGCCAAAATATCTTTTTTGAGGTAAGGAGACCCTATCTCTACACAATACTGAAGATATGACGTACCATAGTTTTAGACTGCCCCTCCTCCTTCTTCCCCTGGCTTCCCGCTTCCACCTCCCCTCTCCCACTCTCTCTCTTCCCCTCTCACACCTCCTTTTCCCAGTCTCCCCAGAGGTTAATTCCCCCCCCTTCAGTTTTGTAAAATAAAGAGAGTTTCCATTTTGGAACACACGTGTCCTTTATTTTTTACATCAGGAAGGGGGGCTCGGGAAGGGTAAGTGGAAGGAGGTGAGGGGAGGACTGGGGTGGCTCTGCAGGCTCCTCGGGGTGGAAGCTCTCCTGCAGGGCCTCCTGGATCCTGACAGCCCCCCAAATGACCCCTGGGATGGCAGCCTGTGGCAAGTGCAGCCGGGCTAATGGCCGAGTGCTGTAATGTGCCGAGGGTGGGCACTCAGGGCACTCCAAGACAGAACTGCTTTGCTGTCCCTCATCGAGGTAGACAAGCAAGCGGGGAACCCTGAGAACTGTCCGTCCGGGGTGGGGGTCGGGTCCCTTTAAGCACAGCCCTCAGCTAGCCTGAGGCATCAGCTCCATGCTCTAAGTCCTAAGCTGATGCCCTGCCAGCACTGGTTCTGGCCAGCCTTAACTTCAGTTCAGGGTCCACTCAGTGTGGACATGCTAGTTGGAATTAGCAAAACGCTAATTCGAACTAGTTTTTAGGTCTAGATGTGCTAATT
The DNA here is from genome assembly GCA_032595735.1 of Pelochelys cantorii. Taxonomy (NCBI): domain Eukaryota; kingdom Metazoa; phylum Chordata; order Testudines; family Trionychidae; genus Pelochelys; species Pelochelys cantorii. The sequence goes on along the minus strand of CM064351.1, from coordinate 18,844,371 downwards.
CGAATTAGCTTAGTTCGAATTAACTAATTCGAACTAAGTTAGTTCGAATTAGTGCTGTAGTGTAGACATACCCCATTTGTTTACCAGACACAAAGTCCAACTACCGGATGCCCGGTAAAGTACCAGACACAGGCAACCCTATCCATGGCCGCAGAGCCAACCCAGCCATTACACCTCTCAGGGACAGGGCCGGGGGATCTCGTATTGGCCCAGCTTGTGCAGTGAGAGAGCAAAGCTGGGAAAGGGCCCAGGCGCATGTCTAACCGCAGGGGCAGCAGACTGTGTGGAAGGAGCTAACCCAGCTTGCAAGGGCTCTGTGGGAGAAGTGGCCCATAAGGCCGGCAGGACAAAGGCAGGGCCACTAGGCTGCAGGTTGCAGGAATAAGCCATAAACCCAGAGGGGGTAGGAAGGCCGCTGGAATCCTAGCATCTAGCGATGCTGGCATCATGGCTTTTGGCCCTATGACTGTGAACAGGCCATGTCCCCTCAACTGGTTCCTTGCAATCTGGGCTAACGCCGGGTAACCCGTGTGCATCGCCCTGGGTTGGGCTGGGAGTCCGTTTCCCAGCCTGCCGGAGAGCTCTCTGTCAGCATGAAAGCTCGTCTCCCTCGCCCGCCTGCCTGCTCGCCGGTGCTGTCCAGTGAGAGTCACAACCCCAGCCACCTCGTCTCGCTGATCCCCTGGGGCAAAATGGGCGCCAACCCAGCCAGGGCTTTGTCACGCAGAGACTTGAAAACCTCTAGGGATAGAGGTTCCACCACCTCCCCACACCCTGTCTCCAAACAACCCCCTCTCTCTAACTACTCCTACAGGTAGCAATCTGTACAGGAGACCCCTCCCCTGCCTCCACATCCTGCAGCTTGTCTCTCCATGGGAACCTGAGCAGACCCCAACTAGAGCCCCTCCCCCAGCCAAACCAGTGACCCTGGAACACACAGTCCTGATCCACCTCCCCCGCCACCCCCACACACACAGCCTGGGCCAGTGACCCTAATCCCCCTTCCATTCTCCTTTCCCTCCCCATTTCCACCTGCCCTGCCTTCTGCCCATCCCCATCCTCTCCCTCCTCCCTGGGCTTTGCTGGAAATGTCCCCTCCCACTCCCCAGCCAGGGAGATCTCCCCTTCGGGAACAATTCAACCCCCCCCCCGCATCTCGCTCCCCTCCACTCCACATTATTTCCTCCATTCCCCACAGTTGAAAATTGAGCTCCCCCGTCCCCTCAGGTGACAGTCGGGCTCCTCCATACACCCCAGGTGACAGTTGGGCTCCCCCATACGCATCTGCCGAGGTAAGCACCTCCCAGCCAGAGCCTGCCCCTGGCACCCACATCCCCTCCCCAACTCCCTGTCCCAGGCGACCATCTGAACCCGCGTCCCCCTTCACCCAGCTCACACCTCCCTCCCAGACCCTGCACCCCCCAGAGCCCCTCCCTCAGGCCAGACTCCTCTCCTGCACCCATACCCCCTCCTGGACCCAGCACCCCTATCCACTGCCCCAGATCAGACCCCCCCTCCCTGCACCCAGGCTCCTCCCTAAGCTCCCTTCTGCACCCAACCACCCGCAACTACTGGGGGGCTACATCTACACTGGCATGATCTTGCGCAAAAACTCTTTAGCGCAAGAGTTCTTGTGTTAAAGTAGTTGTGCAAAAGAGCGTCTACACTGGCATGTGCCTTTGCGCAAGAGATGTGCTTTTGTGCAAGAGCATCCATGCCAGTGCAGACTCTCTCTTGTGCAAGAAAGCTCTGATGGCCATTTTAACCATAGGGCTTTCTTGCGCAAGAAATTCATGTTGCCTGTCTACACTGGCCTCTTGCGCAAGAACAGTTGCACAAAAGGGCTTATTCCTCAGTGGGAGCATCATAGTTCCTGCACGAGAAGCCCTGATTTCATATAGTAGAACATCAGTTTACTTGCGCAAGAACACACGGCCAGTGTAGACAGGCAGCGAGTTTTTGAGCAAGAGCAGCCACTTTGGTGCAAGATGGAGCCAGTGTAGACACAGCCCTCGAGACTACCCGTTAGCTGTTAGTTGTATAGGAACTATGACACACACATGCAGTTCTGATGCCATCCAGCAGAGGGAAACAGAATGCGTAGAAAAAGTTGTGATTGAAAAAAAAGCTTATTGAAGTTTTTCTTCAATATTTTACCAACACTTTTAAAGCAAAAACGGTTTAATTTAATTTAACACTTTGCCCTCAAACACTGCACATGCAATGATCTTCTTGGGCATTCCACACAATAATTTAGTGTTGAAAGGCGATCTTTTCTTATGCTTTGTGGTGACAAGTTGGATTTGGACTTCAAAAGCCAAAACTGGAAGGAAAATGTCTATTTGAAACGAAACCTCACACAAGCCATTTGTGTTTCTAACTGACTGTTTTTGTCTCATTTCATTTGCAAAAAACTCCAAACAAAGAAAAAATGTCAAAGGGGAGCCCAGGCGGGATGATACATCTGGTGCCTCGTGCCAGAGCATCCCCACACCCAGTGAGTGCAGAGGAGGCAATAACTCACTGGCTGCCGGGTTAGCACAGGGGCAGGGAACTCCGGAAGAAACTTGCCCAGCAGAAGGGTTTGGGATTCCCACTCTGAAAGAGCCACTTTCCTGCCCTGAAAAGACATTTCCATGCTGGGCAAAGCCCAGGAGAGGGGCAGGGAGAGAAAGCGCCTCATTGGATGAGCCCGCCCCCTTCTTGTCCCATCCGGTCCCGAAGTTTTTCTATTAGTTCCAAAACCTCCTCTAATGACACTTCAATCCGGGACAGTTCCTCACATTTATCACCCACAAAGGACGGTGCAGGTTTGGGAATCTCCCTAACATCCTCAGCCGTGAAGACTGAAGCAAAAAAATCATTTCACTTCTCCGCAATGGCTTTATTGTCCTTTATTGCTCCTTTTAGATCTCGATCATCTAGGCGACCCACAGGTTTTTTAGCAGGCTTCCTGCTTCTATTGTACTTAAAAAACATTTTGTTTTTTCTTCTTGAGTTTTTGGCTAGCTGTTCCTCAAAATCTTGTTTGGCTTTTCTTACATTACATTACATTTTTACACTTGATTTGACAGTGTAAAATGATTAGGGGTTTGGAACGGGTCCCATATGAAGAGAGGTTAAAATGACTGTGACTTTTCCATTTAGAAAAGAGGAGACTGAGGGGGGATATGATAAAATCATCAGTGCTGGGGAGAGGGCGAATAAAGAAAAGTTATTTATTAGTTCCCATAATAGAAGAACTAGAGGACACCAAATGAAGTTAATGTATAGCAGGTTTCAAACTAAGAAAAGAAAGTTCTTCACACAGCGTGTAGTCAACCTGTGGAAATCCTTGCCAGTGGAGGCTGTGAAGGCTAGGACTATAATAGAGTTTAAAGAGAAGCTAGATAATTTCATGGAGGTTAGGTCCATAAAAGGCTATTAGCCAGGGGATAGAAATGGTGTCCCTGGCCTCTGTTTGTCAGAGGCTGGAGAAGGATGGCAGGAGACAAATCGCTTGATCATTGTCTTCGGTCCACCCTCTCTTGGGTACCTGGTGCTGGCCACTGTCAGCAGACAGGCTACTTGGCTAGATGGACCTTTGGTCTGACCCAGTATGGCCATTCTTATGTTTCCCCAAATAGAGTCCCCAGAAGAGAGAAACGCTCCAGGAGCATTTCCCTGCTGAGGGAGACACAGCTGCCGCCGGAGTTACCATCTTGGCCATAAATACACAGACACCAGAGGAGACACGGCCCTGCCCCAGTCCCATAAAGAGAACAGGGGTCCCTGGTTCTCCATGTCCACTAAAGGCAGAACAAGAAGTGTGGGGCCTTAATCTGCAGCAAAGAAATGTAGCTGAGGTGTAGTTAAGCTCTGCAGTAACTTCCAGGGAAGGTTCTGGACTATCCATCTTCAGAGGCTGTTCTAAGCAGGTTGAACAAATTGCTGTCAGGGATGATCCAGGTTTGCTTGATCCTGCCCCAGAGCTGAGGGCTGGACTTGATGACAAGTTTAGGCCCCTTCCAGATTGTGGCAGGGGAATTCTGGGCCAAAAAATTAAACATTCTGCAGGCAATATCTGAAGATTCGGCATAGTTTATTTGTCAACTGAACACAATACAATCTCGGCCAGTAACAGCGATTTGGGTCCAATATTTCACAATATCTCTCGGCCAGCACGTCTGTAACAAGAGAGACTAAAGAAATAAAGATTCTGATGCTTGTTTTGACTAATCGATTCCTTAGCAGACACATTGATACAGAAGTGTGGGGAGTTCATTTCCACAGCACTGAGGCCTGTGTTTCCCGCCCCGGTGGGAAGCCGTGCACAGGCTGGAGGAGCTCAGGTTGAGGGAAGACGCCTGGGAGTGAACTCAGAGGATGCTGCTTTTGAGGGGAAGGTTTAAGTTCAGGGGGGTGTTGTTCAGGTGTTGGGAAGCCTCCCCCAAGGCTGACACAAACATCTTCCATTGAGTCAGACACCTCGGCTCCTGTCCCCCACCCTCATCCCCATGGGTCTCTGGAGCCCCTCCCCCACTCCCGGCTCAGTGCTATCACCTGTCCCCCTGTGTTAGCACCAGGGCTCAAAATGCTCCCTCAGAGCTGAGCCCACAGCCCAGGGCTGCAGGGACTTGGGTGATTCACTCAAAGCTTCCCCCTCCCCCAAACGCTCCCCATCACACCCCTCCCCCCTCCACACTGGGAGCAGGCTGGGCCTTGGGGGGCTTGGTCCCTGCTGCGCTCACACAAGGCCAATTTCTGCCCAGGCAGGTGACTCCCCACTGGCCCAGACCACCCAGGGCAGGGGGGTTCCCCATCCCCCGACATGCTCAGAGCCAGGCTGGGGGCCAGACCCTGCAGGACTAGAGAGCGACTGGCGGCTGCTCCAGAAAGGGCGACTGGTGCTAGACGGGGGAGGGGCAGAAGGAGGGGAAGGGGGAAGAGGGGGACACTCTGGGGAGACAGCGCTGAGCATTGTATTGCGCTCCAGAGCCCTGTGCCTCCTGCTCTGGACAGCTCTAGGACCAGCCGAGGGAGGGAGACCTGGGCCGGTCAGGTGACCCTGGGGCCTGGCTGCTTTCGTCCTGCCCCTTCCCTCTGAGGTCCCGTCCCTCCCCTGAATATGGAGCCAGCTCCTCCCCCCGCCCCCCCCACACACACATTGCGTGTGGGGCCAGGCAATTTGTCTGGCTCCCCTTCTGGTTGCAAAGGGCTCACTGTGATTATCCCTGCACTGCTGCCCGGGGGGGAATCTTCCATCCCGCCCTTTGTCCTCCACCAGGCACCTGCAGCCTCCTAGGGGTCAATGGGCATTTTCCCCTGATGGACTTTAAGAGCTTTTCCCTGCAGCCAGGATGCTGTGATCCCCAGTGACACCTGGGAGCAGCCTGGAGCTGCTGTTCTGGGGGCAGACACAGATCAGGGCAGGTATCCGTGGGTCTGGTGAGACACTCGCTCCCCGGGCTGTGAGCTGGCCAGACCCCACAGCAATGAATAAAGAGATCCCAGGGCTCCCATCGGCTGAGTCTCACAGCCTGCAGGAGCCTTATTGGATGATTTAGATGCTTCTTCCTCCCACAACCTCCAAACAGCCACTCAGAGCCAAGGAGCCACCGGGGCTTGTCACCAGCAGGGCCAAGGAGCCAGAGGGGACCTGTCCCACAAAGGGAACCAGCCCCCTTGTTGTCACTCCTGCTGCTGCCTCCAGCCCCTAACATGGGAACAAGGTGGGGAAGAAATCCTGGAATTTCCAGACGACTTTGTTTTCAGAACCCGAATGGATGCCAACCAGTGTTCTGGGCTGGAATTTCCCATCCAAAAGTTTGCAGGAAAAAGAAAAGGAAACCCCCCTAAGACACCGTCCCCCATTTCTGACAACCCCCACGTGACAGCAGGAGGATTCCTGAGGCAAAAGCTTCGGAATAGCTCTACCCATGCAACCTGGGAGAGACCCTGGGCCCAGGCTGCCATTGAGGGATAGCAGGAGAGACACCCCATGGTCCATTTCTTGTGGTGGTAAGGTTGTTTGTGTGTCTCGATGACCTGGAGAGCTATGGCAGTGGGAACTACAGTTCTTGGAAGAGTCACCCAAACTAGACAGATCAAAGGATAGAGAGACCAGACCAATTTGGATCAACTCTCCCCGAGGTACAAGGGGTTGGCTTAGGGTTAACAACCCTATCCGTAAAAAACCAAAAGTTACAGAAACATCTACAAAGAAACCCACAACTACTCAAGTCTCGGGAGGAGCTGGCAATCCGCATGGACTGCGTATGAAGCGTGGTAGGGAAAGCCGAAAGGAAGCTGCCGTGCAGATGACACTTCTCTCACCCAGGACAGCCACCCAGTTTGGCACGTGGAATATTCAGTCCATGTATCAAGCAGGGAAGACAGCACAGATTGCCCTTCACTAGGACTTTCTCACTCCGGAAATTTGCTAGGTCTTAGGGTTTGAGAGGGCAGGAGTTTCTTACACTGCAGACTTAGTAACTCTTCCCCATAGGAATGCCCTACCTCCACTCGGACTTTCTCACTGGTCCCTGTGGGAAAGTGACACTTCCTGTATTTTCTTACAGGAGCAGTTTCTTTTGCGCTCTTTAAATCCATTTTTTAAATGGAGGTGTTCTCCCGCCTCACACTCCTCATACCATTGTTCTCCAACCTTTTTAACTGAAAGATCGCTTTTCCAATGTAAGTGCAATGGAAGATGTTCCTCAAACCGAAATACCTGTGCCCCACTTCATTCTAGCCCTTCTTTGAGGCCCTGCCCCTCCTCTGCCCCTTCTCCGAGGCCTCACCATGCTCCCTGCAGCCCTCTTCTTCCCCCAACCTCAATCACTTGCACCAGGCTGGGGTAGGGGTTTGGGGAGAAGGCCCTGTGCTTGTGCCTACAGGTTTGGAGTGGAGGAGGGGCTCTGGTCCCAGGGTGGGACAAGGGGGTCCAGGAAGGTCTTCAAGTTGCAAGCTCTGGCACTGAGTGTTTAATATCCTGTGCTTCATTTGCATATTTGCACAAGCTCTGATGGGCATTTCAACCACAGGGCTTTCTTGCACAAGAAATGCATGTTGCCTGTCTACACTGGCCTCTTGAGCAAGAACAGTTGCACAAAAACTTGCTGCCTGTCTACACTGGCCGTGTGTTCTTGCGCAAGTAAACTGATGTTCTACTGTATGAAATCAGGGCTTCTTGTGCAAGAACTATGATGGTCCCGCTCAGGAATAAGCCGTTTTGCGCAATTGTTCTTGCGCAAGAGGCCAGTGTAGACAGGCAACATGAATTTCTTGCGCAAGAAAGCCCTATGGTTAAAATGGCCATCAGAGCTTTCTGGTGCAAGAGAGCGTCTACATTGGCATGGATGCTCTTGCACAAAAGCACATGCCAGTGCAGACGCTCTCTTGCACAACTACTTTCACGCAAGAACTCTTGCGCTAAAGAGTTTTTGTGCAAGATCATGCCAGTGTAGATGTAGCCCCCCAGTAGTTTAAGACTTGGGGCATTTGGAAAAGGAGGAGGAGCTACATGTGTGTGGGGTGTATTGTTGTCCTCTGCTGGAGGGACTCTAAATGATTTATGTATGTATCATATGCCCTATAGTGCTAACAGTTAATGGGGATTCTCCTCTAGCTCACGCCTGGCATTTTCTAAAGTAATATATATCTGTGTGTGTGAGAGAGAGAGAGAGAGAGAGAGAGAGCGAGCAAGTGCTTGGGGGCTCCCTCATGTCTCCTCCCCATCCTGATCTGCTTGGCTTCAACGCAGGAAAGAAGAAATAGTGCAAGCTGAGTGTATTTGACCTCAGATGGAAGCAGGGGAATGGAGGGATAGTGGGGCCAAGTAGCAAGAGCACTTGGCTTCTTTTCCTGCAGATCGAGAGGGGCGGGGACTCGGTGGAGCTGTAAAAATCAGATGCCGCTCCATGTCTCAGTTTCCCCCTTCATACAATGCCGATGACACCGAGAATGTTTGTAAAGTGCCTTGTTGTTAGCCCATGGGGCAGAGGGGGAAACTCGGTCTCAGATGCAGACTGGGGGGAGGTAGAACCCCACGTAGGCAGCGCTGGTTCCACTACGTCACGCTGCCTGACCGGTCTGAGTGGGTCCCTCTCATGGCTGCTCCTCCCCCCAGGAGGAGTGGGTTCCTCTCCATCGGCTGCAGGAACAAGCGCTTCAAGGTGGTGGCCAATGGGCAGCCGTTCTGCAATTCAGCTCTGCCACGGCTTCCAGTAGATCAATATACTGGAGATCGATGGTGCCGTGGTCCTGTCCTGTGTCCGGTTCTCAGCCCAAACAGTGCTGCTGCCCAGAGGGAGGCGAGAGGCACACACACGACACCCCCCTACGGCCGCCCTTGCAGACCCAATAAACATCTCCCTTTTGCAGGAGGACTCTGCTCCTGCGTGGTCCTGGGGCCACTGGTGTGGGTCACAGACCCCCTTTCTGCTCACCGCAGATGGAGACTCCCCTGCTTGGGATAATGTACTAACAGCTCCTCTGCACCATCCCTCCTTCCCTTGCTGCTGCAACATCAAATTAACACTCCTGGTCTGACCCTGTCCTCCCGCCGGTACCATGAAACCCCAAGCATGATGGGAGGGGGCTGCAAATTGGGGAGCAGGCTACTGCAGGGCTGAGGGCAGCAAAGCAGCCCCCCAGAGCCGTGCACAGCCTGGCCACGGGTGCGGAGAAGCGGGAACTGACGTGATGAGCATTTAGAAGTTGGGGGGAATGTGGGGAGGGGGGACAACAGAGCCACGAGCAGGACAGGGGGTGAGCCAGCAACAGTGAGTCTCAGAGAGGACTAGACCATCCAGGCCTGACCCCTGCTGAGAGAGAAGCTGAGAGATTGGTGCTGGAGCAACCAGGAACCCCCTACTGCTTTGTGAGCTGTAGAAAAATGGATTTTCCTGAGCTCCTGAGTGATCCCAGGGGGAAAAGAAGGTGCCTGCACTGCAGGGCCTCCCTGGAGAGACAGTATCGGTCCCTGCCAGACAAAGGTGGGCCCAGCCCCAGGGCCTGGCCAAGAAAGAGCCAAAGTCCTGTGAGAAATCAGGCCCCATGTTCAGGTGTGATGACCTCTCGAGTTCCCTTCCAGCCTGAGACTTCTATGAAAGCAAAGTCCAGAGGGGAGTGGATCACTTACAGAGCTCGGATGTTATAGAGGAAGGGGCGACTCTCGCAGGAAGTGTGGAGTAAGGTGTATCCTCCATGGTGGCGGCTTTTAAACTTTCATATGATCCAGCAATATCTTTGTCATTTTGTGGTGCCTTCCAAAAAAGAAAATCAAACAAAATCAAAAAGCCCTAGAAGTGCCCGTGCAAGGCCAGTGCCTGCCTGGCCTGCCCCTAGGCCAGATCCAGCCAACACCAGGTAAGTCTTCTGACACATGATATTTGCACATGCCATTTTATATAATACTGTACAACGAACACAACAAAAATCTTTTGATGGCCCTGAATTGGCGTTAAAAAAAAATCCCTGAGAAAAATGTCAGCGTTTCATTCCACTTTGGAATGACAACACAGTTTGAAATATTGGCTCGCTGCAGGTCAGACTGCAGTTTCCCGCCAGCTCTGATCAGAGCCTAGAT
>CM064351.1:18816706-18829498 GCA_032595735.1 Pelochelys cantorii | reverse complement strand
AGGGAGGGGGGGAGCTCCCCAGGGGCAGGGAGGGGGGGCTCGGGCCGTGTGTGGCCGGGGGAGCTCAAGGGGCAGGGAGGGGGGGTGGGGCCGTGTGTGGCCGGGGGGAGCTCAAGGGGGGAGGGGAGGGGGGAGCCGGGGCCCTGGTGCCGGGGGAGCTCAGGGGCAAGGGAGGGGGGAGCTAGGGGCCCGTGGGCCGGGGGAGCTCAGGGGCAGGGGGGGGAGTCAGGGCAGGGAGGGGGGGAGCAGGGGCCGTGGTAGCCGGGGGAGGGGGGGGGGGGAGTAGGGGCCCGGGAGGGGGGGGATAAGGGCAGGGAGGGGGGAGCTAGGGCCCGTGCGTGCCGGGGGGAGTCAGGGGAGGGAGGGGGGACTAGGGGCGTGTGAGCCGGGGAGCTCGGGGCAGGGGGGGGAGCTAGGGGCAGGGAGGGGGGAGCTAGGGCCGTGTGTGCCGGGGGGAGCTCAGGGGGAGGGGGGGGGGGGGTGGGGCCTGTGTGGCCGGGGGAGCTCAGGGGAGGGGGGGGGACAGGGGCCGTGGTAGCCGGGGAGCTCAGGGGCAGGGAGGGGGAGCTAGGGGGTGGTAGCCGGGGGAGTCAGGGGCAGGGAGGGGGAGCTCGGGGGGGGGGGGCCCCGTGGTAGCCGGGGGAGCTCAGGGGCAGGGGGGGGGTGGGGGGAGGGGAGGGGGGGCTAGGGGCCCTGCTGCCGGGGAGCTCAGGGGCAGGGAGGGGGGACTAGGGGCGTGGTGCCGGGGAGCTCAGGGGCAAGGGGGGAGCTGGGGGGGGCGTTGTGGCCGGGGGAGCTCAGGGGGAGGGAGGGGGGGACTGGGGCCTTGTGGCCGGGGGACTCAGGGGCAGGGAGGGGGGACTAGGGGCCTGGTACCGGGGAGCTCAGGGGCAGGGAGGGGGAGCTAGGGGGTGGTTGCCGGGGGAGCTAGGGCAGGGAGGGGGGAGCTGGGCCTGGTGCCGGGGGAGCTCAAGGGCAGGGGGGGGAGCTGGGGCCCTGGTGCCGGGGAGCTCAAGGGCAGGGAGGGGGGAGCTGGGCCTGGTGGCCGGGGAGCTCAGGGCAGGGAGGGGGGACTGGGGCCTGTGTGCCGGGGGAGTCAAGGGCAAGGAGGGGGGACTGGGGCCGTTTTGGCCGGGGGACTCAGGGGCAGGGGGGGGGAACTGGGGCCGTGGTCCGGGGGAGCTCAGGGGCAGGGAGGGGGAGCTGGGGCCTATGCCGGGGGACTAGGGGCAGGGAGGGGGGAGCTAGGGCCCTGGTGCCGGGGGAGCTCAAAGGGAGGGAGGGGGGGGGCCTTTCCGGGGGGCCAAGGGAGGGGGGAGCTGGGGCCGTGTGGGCCGGGGAGCTCAGGGGCAGGGAGGGGGGAGGGGCCTTGGGGCCAGAGGGAGGGGGGGGACGGGGGCCGTGTGTGGCCGGGGGAGCTCAGGGCAGGGAGGGGGGAGCTGGGGGGGGGAGCCAGGGGAGGGGGGGACTAGGGGCCGTGGTGCCGGGGGGACTCAGGGCAGGGAGGGGGAGCTAGGGGCCGTGTGTAGCCGGGGGAGCTCAGGGAAGGGGAGGGGGGGGGAACTAGGGGCCGTGTGTAGCCGGGGGAGCTCAGGGGCAGGGAGGGGGGTGGGGGGAAAACTAGGGGCCGTGGTAGCCGGGGGAGCTCCAGGGAAACAGGGAGGGGGGGGGCTAGGGGCCGTGTGTGGCCGGGGGAGCTCAGGGCGGGAGGGGGAGCTAGGGGCCGTGGTACCGGGGGACTAGGGGAAGGGAGGGGGAACTGGGGCCGTTTAGCCGGGGGACTCAGGGGGGGGGGCAGGGGGGGGGGGGGACTCAGGGCAGGGAGGGGGGAGCTGGGGCCGTGTGTGGCCGGGGGAGCTCAGGGCAGGGAGGGGGGAGCTAGGGCCGTGGTTTGGCCGGGGGAGCTAGGGGAAAGAGGGGGGGCTAGGGGCCCTGGTAGCCGGGGGCTCAGGGGCAGGGAGGGGGGACTAGGGGCGGAGGGGGGAGCTCGGGCGGGGGGGGGGGGGGAGCTCAGGGCAGGAGGGGGGAGCTAGGGGCCGTGTGTGCCGGGGGGGGGAGCTCAGGGGCAAAGGGGGGAGGGGGGGGTAGGGGGGCCAGGGGAAAAGGGGGGGAGCTAGGGGCCTGGTAGCCGGGGAGCTCAGGGGCAGGGAGGGGGGAGCTAGGGAGGGGGGGGGAGCTGAGGGCGTGTGTGGCCGGGGGGCTCAGGGGCAGGGAGGGGGGGATTAGGGGCGGGGGGGGGGGCTGGGGCCGGGAGGGGGACTAGGGGCCGGAGGGGGGAGCTAGGGGAGGGAGGGGGGAGCTAGGGGGCCGTGGTGCGGGGGGCTCAGGGCAGGGAGGGGGACTGGGGCCCTGGGGGGGAGCTCAGGGCAGGGAGGGGGAGCTAGGGGCCTTTGGTAGCCGGGGAGCTCAGGGGAGGGGGGGGGGACTGGGGGGGGGGGGGAGCTAAGGGGGGGAGGGGGGAGCTCGGGGCCGGGGGGGGGGAGCTCAGGGGCAGGGGAGGGGGGAGCTGGGGCCTGTGGCCCGGGGAGCTCAGGGGCAGGGAGGGGGGACTAGGGGCAGGGAGGGGGAGCTGGGGGTGTGTAGCCGGGGGGAAAGGGGGAGCTAGGGGCGGGGGGGGGACTAGGGCCGGGAGGGGGGAGCTAGGGGCGGGAGGGGGACTAAGGGGCAGGGAGGGGGAGCTAGGGGGTGTGTAGCCGGGGAGCTCAGGGGCAGGGAGGGGGGAACTAGGGGCCGTGGTAGCCGGGGGAGTCAGGGGCAGGGGGGGGGGACTAGGGCGGGAGGGGGAGTAGGGGGGGGGGTGGGGTGTAGCCGGGGGGAGTCAGGGGCAGGGAGGGGGGGGGGGGAACTAGGGGCCGTGTGTGCCGGGGGAGCTCAGGGGCAGGGAGGGGGGGTAGGGGCGGGGGGGGGAGCTAGGGGGGGAGGGGGGAGCTAGGGGCCGGGAGGGGGGTAGGGGCAAGGGGGGACTAGGGGCCTTGGTAGCCGGGGGAGCTCAGGGGGGGAGGGGGGTAGGGAAGGGGGGGGAGCTAGGGCCGTGGTAGCCGGGGGAGCTCAGGGGCAGGGAGGGGGGAGGTGGGGGCGGGGGGGGGAGCAGGGGGGAGGGGGGGAGCCAGGGGGGGGGGGGGGAGGGGGGGCGGGGGGGGGGAAGGGGAGGGGGGGGGAGCTAAGGGCAAGGAGGGGGGAGCTAGGGGCCCGTGTGTAGCCGGGGAGCTCAGGGGCAGGGAGAGGGGACTCAGGGGCAGGGAGGGGGGACTAGGGGTTGTGGTAGCCGGGGGAGCTCAGGGGCAGGGAGGGGGGAGCTAGGGGGGGGGGGGGAACTAGGGGGCCAGGAGGGGGAGCTCGGGGCGGGGGGGGGGAGCTAAGGGGCAGGGAGGGGGAGCTAGGGGCCTGGTAGCCGGGGAGCTCAGGGGCAGGGAGGGGGGAGCTGGGCCGTGGTGGCCGGGGGAGCTCAGGGGCAGGGAGGGGGGAGCTAGGGGCCCTGGTAGCCGGGGAGCTCAGGGGCAGGGAGGGGGGAGCTGGGGCCGTTGTGGCCGGGGGACTCAAGGGCAAGGAGGGGGGACTTGGGGCCGTGGTCCGGGGAGCTCAAGGGCAAGGAGGGGGAGCTAGGGCCGTGGTTGGCCGGGGGAGCTAGGGGCAGGGAGGGGGGGAGCTAGGGCCCTGCGTAGGGGGGGAGCTCAAGGGCAGGGAAGGGGAGCTCGCGGCCATGTGTGGCCAGGGGAGCTCAACGTCACGGAGGGGGGAGCTTCGGGCCCGTGTGTGGCCGGGGGAGCTCAAGGGCAAGGAGGGGGGATCTCGGGGCCGTGTGTGGCCGGGGGAGATCAAGGGCAAGGAGCGGGGATCTCGAGGCCGTGTGTGGCCGGGGGAGCTCAAGGGCAAGGAGCGGGGAGCTTGGGGCCGTGTGTGGCCCGGGGAGCTCAGGGGCAAGGAGAGGGGAGCTAGGGGCCGTGAGTAGCCGGGGTACCTCAGGGGCATGGAGGGGGGAGCTAGGGGCTGTGTGTAGCCGGGGGAGCTCAGGGGCATGGAGGGGGGAGCTCAGGGGCAGGGAGGGGGGAGCTAGGGGCCGTGTGTAGCCAGGGGAGCTCAGGGGCAGGGAGGGGGAGCTAAGGGGCAGAGAGGGGGGAGCTAGGGGCCGTGTGTAGCCGGGGGAGCTCAGGGGCAGGGAGGGGGGAGCTAAGGAGCAGGGAGGGGTGAACTAGGGGCCGTGTGTAGCCGGGGGAGCTCAGGGACAGGGAGGGGGGAGCTAGGGGCCGTGTGTAGCCGGGGGAGCTCAGGGATAGGGAGGGGTGAACTAGGGGCCGTGTGTAGCCGGGGGAGCTCAGGGACAGGGAGGGGTGAACTAGGGGCCGTGTGTAGCCGGGGGAGCTCAGGGACAGGGAGGGGGGAGCTAGGGGCCGTGTGTAGGCGGGGGAGCTCAGGAACAGGGAGCGGGGAGCTAGGGCCCGTGCGTAGCCGGGGGAGCTGAGGGGTAATGAGGGGGGAACTAGGGGCTGTGTGTAGCCGGGGGAGCTCAGGGGCAGGGAGGGGGGAGCTCAGGGGCAGCGAGGGGGGAGCTCGGGGCCGTGTGTGGCCGGGGGAGCTCAAGGGCAAGGAGGGGGGAGCTAGGGGCCGTGTGTGGCCGGGGGAGCTCAGGGGCAAAGAGGGGGGAGCTAGGGGCCGTGAGTAGCCGGGGTAGCTCAGGGGCAAAGAGGGGGGAGCTAGGGGCTGTGTGTAGCCGGGGGAGCTCAGTGGCAGGGAGGGGGGAGCTCAGCGGCAGGGAGGGGGGAGCTAGAGGCCGTGTGTAGCCGGGGGAGCTCAGGGGCAGGGAGGGGGGAGGTAAGGGGCAGGGAGGGGGGAGCTAGGGGCCGTGCGTAGCCGGGAGAGCTCAGGGGCAGGGAGGGGGGAGCTAAGGGGTAGGGAGGGGGGAGCTAGGGGCCGTGTGTGGCCGGGGGAGCTCAGGGCCAGGGACGGGGGATCTAGGGGCAGTGTGTGGCCGGGGGAGCTCAGGGCCAGGGACGGGGGAGCTAGGGGCCTTGTGTAGCCGGGGGAGCTCAGGGGGTAGGGGGGGGGAGCTATGGGACGTGAGTAGCCGGGCGAGCTCAAGGGCAGGGAAGGGGGAGCTCGGGGCCGTGGGGGGGAGCTCAAGGGCAAGGAGGGGGGAGCTAGGGGCCGTGTGTAGCCGTGGGAGCTCAGGGGCAGGGAGAGGGGATCTCAGGGGCAGGGAGGGGGAGCTAGGGGTTGTGTGTAGCCGGGGGAGCTCAGGGGCAGGGAGGGGGGAGCTCAGGGGCAGGGAGGGGGGAGCTAGGGGCCATGTGTAGCCCGGGGAGCTCAGGGGCAGGGAGGGGGGAGCTAAGGGGCAGGGAGGGTGGAGCTAGGGGCCGTGTGTAGCCGGGAGAGCTCAGGGGCAGGGAGGGGGGAACTAGGGGCCGTGTGTAGCCGGGGGAGCTCAGGGGCAGGGAGAGGGGATCTCAAGGGCAGGGAGGGGGAGCTAGGGGTTGTGTGTAGCCGGGGGAGCTCAGGGGCAGGGAGGGGGGAACTAGGGGCCGTGTGTAGCCGGGGGGTCAGGGGCAGGGAGGGGGGGAGCTCAGGGGCAGGGAGGGGGGAGCTAAGGGGCAGGGAGAGTGGAGCTAGGGGCCGTGTGTAGCCGGGAGAGCTCAGGGGCAGGGAGGGGGGAACTAGGGGCCGTGTGTAGCCGGGGGAGCTCAGGGGCAGGGAGGGGGGAGCTCAGCGGCAGGGAGGGGGGAGCTAGGGGCCGTGTGTAGCCGGGGGAGCTCAGGGGCAGGGAGGGGGGAGGTAAGGGGCCAGGGAGGGGGGGGAGCTAGGGGCCTTGGGAGCCGGGGGGAGCTCAGGGGTAGGGAGGGGGGAGCTATGGGACGTGAGTAGCAGGGCGAGCTCAAGGGCAGGGAAGGGGGAGCTCGGGGCCGTGGGGGGGAGCTAAGGGCAAAGGGACGGGGGGGAGGGCTAGGGGCCGTGTGTAGCCGTGGGAGCTCAGGGGCAGGGAGAGGGGATCTCAGGGGCAGGGAGGGGGATCTAGGGGTTGTGTGTAGCCAGGGGAGCTCAGGGGCAGGGAGGGGGGAGCTCAGGGGCAGGGAGGGGGGAACTAGGGGCCATGTGTAGCCCGGGGAGCTCAGGGGCAGGGAGGGGGGAGCTAAGGGGCAGGGAGGGTGGAGCTAGGGGCCGTGTGTAGCCGGGAGAGCTCAGGGGCAGGGAGCGGGGAGCTCGGAGCCGTGTGTGGCCGGGGGAGCTCAGGGGCAGGGAGGGGGGAGCTAGGGGCCCTGCGTAGCCAGGGGAGCTCAGGGGCAGGGAGGGGGGAGCTCGGGGCCGTGTGTGGCCGGGGGAGCTCAAGGGCAAGGAGGGGGGATCTTGGGGCCGTGTGTGGCCGGGGTAGCTCAAGGGCAAGGAGGGGAGAGCTAGGGGCCGTGTGTGGCCGGGGGAGCTCAGGGGCAGGGAGGGGGGAGCTAGGGGCCGTGCGTAGCCGTGGGAGCTCAGGGGCAGGGAGGGGGAAGCTAGGGGCTGTGTGTAGTCGGGGGAGCTCAAGGGCAAGAGGGGGGAGCTTGGGGCCGTGCGTAACTGGGGGAGCTCAGTGGCAGGGAGCGGGGAGCTAGGGGCCATGCGTGGCCGGGGTATCTCAGGGGCAGGGAAGGGGGAGCTAGGGGCCGTAGGTAGCCGGGGGAGCTCAGGGGCAGGGAGGGGGGAGCTAGGGGCCCTGCGTAGCCGAGGGAGCTCAGGGGCAGGGAGGGGGGAGCTAGGGGCCCTGCGTAGCCGGGGGAGCTCAGGGGTAGGGAGGGGTGAACTAGGGGCCGTGTGTAGCCGAGGGAGCTCAGGGACAGGGAGGGGGGAGCTTGGGGCCGTTTATGGCCGGGGGAGCTCAAGGGCAGGGAGGGGGGAGCTCGGGGCCGTGTGTGGCCGGGGGAGCTCAAGGGCAGGGAGGGGGGAGCTCGGGGCCGTGTGTGGCCGAGGGAGCTCCGGGGCAGGGAGAGGGGGAGCTCGGGGCCGTGTGTGGCCGGGGGAGCTCAACGGCAGGGAGGGGGGAGCTCGGGCCCGTGTGTGGCCGGGGGAGCTCAAGGGCAGGGAGGGGGGAGCTAGGGGCCGTGAGTAGCCGGGGTAGCTCAGGGGCATGGAGGGGGGAGCTAGGGGCCGTGTGTAGCCGGGGGAGATCAGGGTCAATGAGGGGGAGCTCGGGCCCGTGTGTGGCCGGGGGAGCTCAAGGGCAGGGAGGGGGGAGCTAGGGGCCGTGAGTAGCCGGGGTAGCTCAGGGGCATGGAGGGGGGAGCTAGGGGCTGTGCGTAACCGGGGGAGCTCAGGGGCAGGGAGCGGGGAGCTAGGGGCCGTGCATAGCCGGGGGAGCTGAGGGGCAGGGAGGGGGGAGCTAGGGCCCGTGCGTAGCCGGGGGAGCTCAAGGGCAGGGAAGGGGAGCTCGCGGCCATGTGTGGCCAGGGGAGCTCAACGTCACGGAGGGGGGAGCTCGGGCCCGTGTGTGGCCGGGGGAGCTCAAGGGCAAGGAGGGGGGATCTCGGGGCCGTGTGTGGCCGGGGGAGATCAAGGGCAAGGAGCGGGGATCTCAGGGCCGTGTGTGGCCGGGGGAGCTCAAGGGCAAGGAGCGGGGGAGCTAGGGGCCGTGTGTGGCCCGGGGAGCTCAGGGGCAAGGAGAGGGGAGCTAGGGGCCGTGAGTAGCCGGGGTACCTCAGGGGCATGGAGGGGGGAGCTAGGGGCTGTGTGTAGCCGGGGGAGCTCAGGGGCATGGAGGGGGGAGCTCAGGGGCAGGGAGGGGGGAGCTAGGGGCCGTGTGTAGCCAGGGGAGCTCAGGGGCAGGGAGGGGGAGCTAAGGGGCAGAGAGGGGGGAGCTAGGGGCCGTGCGTAGCCGGGAGAGCTCAGGGGCAGGGAGGGGGGAACTAGGGGCCGTGTGCAGCCGGGGGAGCTCAGGGGCATGGAGGGGGGAGCTAAGGGGCAGGGAGGGGGGAGCTAGGGGCCGTGTGTGGCCGTGGGAACTCAGGGGCAGGGAGGGGGGAACTAGGGGCCGTGTGTAGCCGCGGGATCTCAGGGGCAGTGAGGGGGGAGCTCGGAGACGTGTGTGGCCGGGGGAGCTCAAGTGCAAGGAGGGGGGAGCTAAGGGCCGTGTGTGGCCGGGGGAGCTCAAGGGCAAGGAGGGGGGAGCTAGGGGCCGTGTGTGGCCGGGGGAGGCTCAGGGGCAAGGAGGGGGGGAGGTAGGGGCCGTGTGTAGCCGGGGAGAGCTCAGGGGCAGGGAGGGGGGGGAGCTAGGGGCCGTTGTGTAGCCGCGGGAGCTCAGGGACATGGAGGGGGGAGCTAGGGGCCGTGTGTAGCCGGGAGAGCTCAGGGGCAGGGAGGGGGGAGCTCGGAGCCGTGTGTGGCCGGGGGAGCTCAGGGGCAGGGAGGGGGGAGCTCAGCGGCAGGGAGGGGGGAGCTAGGGGCCGTGTGTGGCCGGGGGAACTCAGGGGCAGGGAGGGGGGAGCTCGGAGCCGTTTATGGCCGGGGGAGCTCAGGGCCAGGGAGGGGGGAACTCGGGGCCGTGTGTGGCCGGGGATCTCAGGGGCAGGGAGGGGGGAGCTAGGGGCTCTGTGTAGCCGGGGGAGCTCAACGGCAAGGAGGGGGGAGCTAGGGGCCGTGTGTGGCCGGGGGAGCTCAGGGGCAGGGAGGGGGGAGCTCAGGGCCGTGTGTGGCCGGTGGAGCTCAAGGGCAGGGAGGGGGGAGCTCGGGGCCCTGTGTAGCCGGGGGAGCTCAAGGGCAGGGAAGTGGGAGCTAGGGACTCTGTGTGGCCGGGGGAGCTCAGGGGCAGAGAGGGGGGAGCTAGGGCCACTGTGTAGCCGGGGGAGCTCAAGGGCAAGGAGGGGGGAGCTAGGGGCCGTGTTTAGCCGTGGGAGCTCAGTGGCAGGGAGGGGGGAACTCGGGGCCGTGTGTGGCCGGGGGAGCTCAGGGGCAGGGAGGGGGGAGCTCGGGGCCGTTTATGGCCGGGGGAACTCAAGGGCAGGGAGGGGGGAGCTCAGGGCCGTGTGTGGCCGGGGGAGCTCAAAGGCAGGGAGGGGGGAGCTCGGGGCCGTGTGTGGCCGGGGGAGCTCAAGGGGAAGGAGGGGGGAGCTAGGGGCCGTGTGCGGCTGGGGGAGCTCAGGGGCAGGGAGGGGGGAGCTAGGGGCCGTATGTGGCCGGGGGAGCTCAGGGGCAGGGAGGCGGGAGCGAGGGGCTGTGTGTGGCCGGGGGAGCTCAGGGGTAGGGAGGGGGGAGCTAGGGGCCGTGTTGCCAGGGGAGCTCATGGCCAGGGACGGGGGAGCTAGGGGCCGTGTGTGGCCGGGGGAGCTCAGGGCCAGGGACGGGGGAGCTAGGGGCCGTGTGTAGCCGGGGGAGCTCAGGGACAGGGAGGGGGGAGCTAGGGGCCGTGTGTAGCCGGCGGAGCTCAGGGGCAGGGAGGGGGGAGCTAGGGGCCCTGCGTTGCGGAGGAGCTCAGGGGGCAGGGAGGGGGAAGCTAGGGCCCGTGCGTAGCCGGGGGAGCTCAGGGGCAGGGAGGGGGGGAGTTAGGGCCCGTGCGTAGCCGCGGGAGCTCAGCAGTAGGTAGGGGGGAGCTAGGGGCGTGTGTGGCCGGGGGAGCTCAGGGGCTGGGAGCCGGTAGCTAGGGGCCGAGCGTACCCGGGGGAACTCAGGGGCAGGGAGGGGGGAGCTCGGGGCCGTTTATGGCCGGGGGAACTCAAGGGCAGGGAGGGGGGAGCTCGGGGCCGTGTGTGGCCGGGGGACTCAAGGGCAGGGAGGGGGGAGCTCGGGGCCGTGTGTGGCCGGGGGAGCTCAGGAGCAGGGAGGCGGGAGCTAGGAGCCGTGTTTAGCCGTGGGAGCTTAGGGGCAGGGAGGGGGGGATAGGGGCCCTGTGTAGCCGGCGAGCTCAGGGGCAGGGAGGGGGGAACTAGGGGCCGTTTGTAGCCGGGGGAGCTCAAGGTCAGGGAAGGGGGAGCTCGGGGCCGTGGGGGGAGCTCAGGGGCAGGTAGGGGGGAGCTAGGGGGCGTGTGTAGCCGGGGGAGCTCAGGGGCAGGGAGGGGGGCGCTAGGGGCCGTGTGTAGCCGGGGGAGCTCAGGGGCAGGGAGAGGGGATCTCAGGGGCAGGGAGGGGGAGCTAGGGGCTGTGTGTAGCCGGGGGAGCTCAGGGGCAGGGAGGGGGGAGCTCAGGGGCAGGGAGGGGGGAGCTAGGGGCCATGTGTAGCCCAGGGAGCTCAGGGGCAGGGAGGGGGGAGCTCAGGGGCAGGGAGGGGGGAGCTCGGAGACGTGTGTGGCCGGGGGAGCTCAGGGGCAGGGAGGGGGGAGCTAGGGGCTGTGTGTGGCCGGGGGAGCTCAGGGGCAGGGAGGGGGGAACTAGGGCTCTGTGTAGCCGGGGGAGCTCAGGGGTAGGGAGGGGGGAGCTAGGGGCCGTAGGTAGCCGGGGGCGCTCAGGGGCAGGGAGGGGGGAGCTAGGGGCCCTGGGTAGCCGAGGGAACTCAGGGGCAGGGAGGGGGGAGCTCGGAGCCGTTTATGGCCGGGGAAGCTCAGGGCCAGGGAGGGGGGAACTCGGGGCCGTGTGTGGCCGGGGGAGCTCAGGGGCAGGGAGCGGGGAGCTAGGGGCTCTGTGTAGCCGGGGGAGCTCAACCGCAAGGAGGGGGGAGCTCGGGGCCGTGTGTGGCCGGGGGAGCTCAGGAGCAGGGAGGCGGGAGCTAGGGGCCGTGTTTAGCCGGGGGAGCTTAGGGGCAGGGAGGGGGGACTAGGGGCCCTGTGTAGCCGGCGAGCTCAGGGGCAGGGAGGGGGGAACTAGGGGCCGGTTGTAGCCGGGGGAGCTCAAGGGCAGGGAAGTGGGAGCTAGGGACTCTGTGTGGCCGAGGGAGCTCAGGGGCAGAGAGGGGGGAGCTAGGGCCACTGTGTAGCCGGGGGAGCTCAAGGGGAAGGAGGGGGGAGCTAGGGGCCGTATTTAGCCGGGGGAGCTCAGTGGCAGGGAGAGGGGAGCTCGGGGCCGTGTGTGGCCGGGGGAGCTCAGGGGCACGGTGGGGGGGAGCTTGGGGCCGTGCATGGCTGGAGGAGCTCAGGGGCAGGGAGGGGGGAGCTAGGGGCCGTGTGTAGCCGGGGAGCTCAGGGGCAGGGAGGGGGGAGCTCAGGGGCAGGGAGGGGGGAGCTAGGGGCCCTGCGATGCCGGGGGAGCTCAGGGGCAGGGAGAGGGGAGCTCAGGGGCAGGGAGTGGGTATCCAGGGTCCGTGCGGAGCCGGGGGAGCTCAGGGACAGGGAGGTGGTAGTTAGGGCCCGTGCGTAGCCGGGGGAGCTCAAGGGCAAGGAGGGGGGAGCTCGTGGCCGTGCATGGCCGGAGGAGCTCAGGGGCAGGGAGGGGGGAGCTAGGGGCCGTGTGGTAGCCGGGCAGCTCAGGGGCAGGGAGGGGGGGGAGTCAGGGGCAGGGAGGGGGGAGCTAGTGGCCGTGTGTAGCCGGGGGAGCTCAGGGGCAGGGAGGGGGGAGCTAAGGGGCAGGGAGGGGGGAGCTAGGGGCCGTGTGTAGCCGGGAGAGCTCAGGGGCAGGGAGGGGGGAACTAGGGGCCGTGTGTAGCCGGGGGAGCTCAGGGACAGGGAGGGGGGAGCTAGGGGCCGTGTGTAGCCGGGGAGCTCAGGGGCAGGGAGGGGGGAGCTCAGGGGCAGGGAGGGGGGAGCTCTGGGGCCCTGCGATGCCGGGGGAACTCAGGGGCAGGGAGGGGGGAGCTAGGGCCCGTGCATAGCCGGGGGAGCTCAGGGGCAGGGAGGGGGGAGCTCAGGGGCAGGGGTGGGGTATCCAGGGTCCGTGCGGAGCCGGGGGGAGCTCAGGGGCAGGGGGGGGGGGAGTTTAGGGGCCCGTGGTAGCGGGGGAGCTCAAGGGCAAGGAGGGGGGAGCTCGTGGCCGTGCATGGCCGGAGGAGCTCAGGGGCAGGGAGAGGGGAGCTAGGGGCCGTGTGTAGCCGGGGAGCTCAGGGGCAGGGAGGGGGGAGCTCAGGGGCAGGGAGCGGGGAGCTAGTGGCCGTGTGTAGCCGGGGGGTCAGGGGCAGGGAGGGGGGAGCTAAGGGGCAGGGAGGGGGGAGCTAGGGGCCGTGCGTAGCCGGGAGAGCTCAGGGGCAGGGAGGGGGGAACTAGGGGCCGTGTGTAGCCGGGGGAGCTCAGGGGCAGGGAAGGGGGAGCTAAGGGGCAGGGAGGGGGGAGCTAGGGGCCGTGTGTAGCCGGGAGAGCTCAGGGGCAGGGAGCGGGGAGCTCGGAGCCGTGTGTGGCCGGGGGAGCTCAGGGGCAGGGAGGGGGGAGTTCAGCGGCAGGGAGGGGGGAGCTAGGGGCCGTGTGTACCGGGGGAGCTCAGGGGCAGGGAGGGGGGAACTAAGGGGCAGGGAGGGGGGAGCTAGGGGCCGTGCGTACCCGGGGGAGCTCAGGGGCAGGGAGGGGGGAGCTTCGGGATCTATTTTGCCGGGGGAGCTCAGGAGCAGGGAGGGGGGAGCTAGGGGCCGTGTGTGGCCGGGGGAACTCAGGGGCAGGGAGGGGGGAGCTCGGAGCCGTTTATGGCCGGGGGAGCTCAGGGCCAGGGAGGGGGGAACTCGGGGCCGTGTGTGGCCGGGGGAGCTCAGGGGCAGGGAGGGGGGAGCTAGGGGCTCTGTGTAGCCGGGGGAGCTCAACGGCAAGGAGGGGGGAGCTAGGGGCCGTGTGTGGCCGGGGGAGCTCAGGGGAGGGAGGGGGGAGCTCAGGGCCGTGTGTGGCCGGTGGAGCTCAAGGGCAGGGAGGGGGGAGCTCGGGCCCTGTGTAGCCGGGGGAGCTCAAGGCCAGGGAAGTGGGAGCTAGGGACTCTGTGTGGCCGGGGAGCTCA
>CM064351.1:18800564-18816606 GCA_032595735.1 Pelochelys cantorii | reverse complement strand
CTCGAGAGGTCATCCAGTCCCATCCCCTGCCCTCACAGCAGGACCAAGCACCGTCTATATCAGGGCTACTCAACATGCAGCCTGCTTTGTTTGCGACCCTTGGTGCGGTTTGGTTTTACATGGGGCTCAGCACCTGGCCCACAGGTAGGATCCTTTGACCATGGCCTCCACTGGGAACACACTCCACAACGGCGGGTCAATAGAATGGTTTTCTGTTGATACACGTTCTAGTACTTAAATTCTTGGACTGTCGTTGCTTATTAAAAGTGTTGTCATATTGGTGTAAATTGGATAAATACTGCATTTTATTAATAGCAGAACTTACTTAAATGGGGCCTGTGTGTTGTGTAGTATTGCCTTAATCATTGTATTCATGCCTGTCAGTGTGAAAGAAGGTATTTGCATTTATTTGCATATATATTTGCATGTATATGCAACCACACTTAAGTTGAAGCCCTTGGCATGTCCTGTGAGTATCAGTGTGGCCCCCAGGGCTTCCAAAGTTGAGTAGCCCTCATCTAGATTACCCCTGACAGGTGTCTCTCTAACCTGCTGTTAAATATCTTCAGTGATGAAGATGCCAAAACCTTCCTAGGCAATGTATTAATTGGATGGTTTGTATTTAATGACCCCCAAGATCATAACATGGTGTCAGAAGTGGTGAATAAGAAAGCAACTGACATCACTGTGAACATAACCCCTGTGTTTGCAACTGAAACAGGAACTGCAAACAGGAAAGGATAAAGGCTTGTTGTACAGGCTGCTCCCCACTCTGGCATTTCAAGGGTGTGTCTAGACTACAGGGTTTTGTTGACAAAAGTGGACTTTTGTCCACATAACGATAGCTGCATCTACACTGCTGCTGAGTTCTGTCAATATAATGTCAACAGAACTCAGCAGTTTTGTCGACGGCGGTAAACCTCATTCTAGGAGGAATAACGCCTTTTGTCGACAGAGTTCTGTCCACAGAAGGCGTTATTGCATCTACACTGTCATGTCGACAAAGCGGCTTGCTTTGTCGACAGAACTGGATGTAGTCTAGACGCTCTTTGTCAACAGAAGCTTAGTAGACAGTATCTGTCGACAAAACTTCTGTCGACAAAAGCCTGTAGTCTAGACGTACCCCAAGTGCAGAAGATGGGGGCCCACAAGAAACCTGGAATCCCCGGCCACTAAAGCTTCTGTTTACAAAAACACTGTTAGGTCACAGATTCCCTGGCCTTGGGTGGGAAATTGCCACCACCCAAATGCAAAACCCCTAGAGAGCCAGGATGACTCACTTGAGAACTTCTCCCTGTGGGGTAACCCCGAGCGCTTCAAACCTTCCTTAGCACAGAGCATGAGAACAAAGTGTAATTTCTTAATAGCTGACTTTCCATTTCAGGCACATTGACACAGAGTTTATTTATCATAGTTATGAGATCTGCACAAACAATTCATTAATATATATACATATAATTGTAAAATATCACCATGTCAGGTACTATTAGGTATTTGTTTATAATTGTACTTTGTGCACAATTAATGAGGCAAACTCATCAATAATTGCATTGAAATTAATATTGTTCACTACCTCATGTTCCATTGATAAGATGGACGTATTTGATCATCTCTCATGACCTGTGGATGCTCGAAGGTCGTTCTTAATTAATTTTAGTTTACTAAACCTTCTTTCGCAAGAAGCCACAGTCACTGCCTTGTGCCCTTGGTTTGTGTAGAACATGCAAAGCACTTGGCACAGGCGGCTCAGCAGCATGGGCTCCAGTTTTTGGATGGGAAACCATGATTCCAACAGGCTAAGGGCCTGGACCCCGACCCATAGAACCCAGGGATCGTAGCTCCCAGACGCCCAGCTCTAATCACATACCCCTAAGACCCTGTGAAGGATAAAATTAACTTGCTGTTGGTATGACCTCTGTGTGACCTAGATGTTAAGCCTGACCCTTGTAAAGTGGTACGTGCAGGTTCACAGGTAAGCTGCAAGGAAATAGCTAAGTGAAACAGGTATAAACCTGTTTTACTGTATTAACCTGTTTTTGAAGAAGTACTGCTCTGAAAAGATAGTTGGGAATGAAATTTGAGGTGATATGTAGTGATTGGAGGAAATTTGCTGCATAAGGGCATGACCTGTGTAGGTGTGTAATTGTAAGTGGTCAATGGGTACGGGATGATTACCATGCAAGGTAATAGAAAAGACATTGTTTTGTGTATGGGCAGTTGCAGTTCTCCTGAGAGTATCCTGGAAATCCTGCCCTGGAATGCATTCCTGAATAAAGCTGGTTGCTAAAGAAGGGTGCCTAAAATTGATTTGGTAGGGGTTTTGGGCCCCCATCCGAACCCTCGGGAAAATTCCCCGTCACCTGAGACTCTCCTCTGGCAGATGTGAGACAAGACCCAGTAGTTCTGGATCCCAGCCTGACACCCCCACCGCACCCCCTGCACCTCTGCCCCTGTGCAGGGCGATCTGAGCCCCTTCTCCCCAGCCTCGCGCCCCGCAAGTGGGAACTGCGCTAGGGCTCGTTTCGGCGGCACTTGCTTGGCATGGCTGAGCCGGTGCTCGGAAGCAGCTGACGTGCTGGGCGGCCACCAGGGCTGGTGACTGTTCTATCCCAGAGCGGCAACCTGCAGCCTGACGTGTAAACTGTGGGCCGGCCGATGCTAATGGCGGGGGAGGGAAGCGGCGCTGTCTTAAAATAAGTAGTTTTCTATGTTATTTTTCTGCGACCCCTCAGCTGTGCACCTGAGGCAAGTGCCTCACTCCCCTCGCCCTTGTTACGGCCCCTGCGTCTCCCACGGACACTGGCCCCAGGAGCTCAGCTGCACATTCTGTCTGAGCCAGACAAGGAGAAACCAAAAGTAAAACCTAAAGGGGCCCCAGGCAAACACAGGGACCTGGTTACTGTGCAACACACACAGCAGGGGCAGGGGCTGGGTATTGGTAACTAGCATCACTCTTAAAAACCCACCAATTCCTGGCTCCCATTCATTGTAGTGTCAAAAAGGCGACACCAATTTTAGGCCTGACTGCGTGTGGGAATCCCTTCCCCCCAGGGGAAGAGGCAGTGACAATTTCACACGTTTGTGTCCACTTCGTGAGTCGGGGCAGCAATCAGCGATGTGTTTTCTCCACTGATGTTGCACAATTGTTTGACTGCTGTCTGGGTCCTTATTACTCTGGGCAGGAAATCGCCCCTCCTGTGTCAGACTAGTGCTGTACTTCACACTTCATCCTGTGGCTGTGAGGGTGTTTGCAGTTTCAGAGCAAACACATAAAAATAACCTTAAGATGGGGGTGTGGCCGTTATCAGTGGAGACACTAATACACAAGCATCTCACAAAGTTTAAACACTATAGAACTTTTTATGAGTGTAACATCTCTACAGCGCAAACCAGCCCCAGGTGCCCTGGTCTGGTCTTCAGCTGTGAGCTTGTCAGTTCTTAGCTAATCCCTGCAGCCAGGGCAAGAGCAGGCATCGGACATGCCAGCGTCACACCCCGGCCAGTTTCACTTCTCTTCTGTTAGCTCGACCCACACACATTGGTCAATGCACGTTCCCTTGTTTGGGGCCATCTTTTGTATCAGCTGCACCCACAACACATTCCCAGCACACACACAACTCTGTCTGTACACCCCGTACACACAGCACACAGGGACAGTTAGCACCAGGGTCAGCAGGTTCAACATTATCCCTGACATGACAGCTCCATAGTCTAACAGCAGTGACTTGGACTTGCCCTTGCCACATGGCTCACAAGGGCTGTTGGGGTGTAAAGGGTTAAGGATAGAGGGGCTCATGGGATGGGAAAGAGATGCAGGGAGATGCAGACAGTGTTTTTCTCCTTATTTAGCTGACTTCCGGGTGGGCTTTGTTACCAGCTCGCTGTACAGCACATGCGCCTCTGCAGCAGGCCGGGCTCTTTTCTTCCACTGTCCTGTGCGAGCGTCCAAGGCTGAGAACTCGATGTGTGCGCGGGCGCCTTCTGAGCCCTGGTGGGGGAGGACAGAGAAATAGTGAGGGGGACTGAGGGGCACTCAATACTTGAATGATGCACTGGGAAGGGTTTCCTTGAAATAGGGATTACAAGGACATTGGAGGACAGAGTGAAAATGATCTTTCAAAACTGGAGATTTGACCCTGAAATCAGTGAGATGGAATTCAGGGAGGTGCAAAGAACAACATCTTGGAAGGAAAAAATTGAAGGCGGCTATAAAAATTGTGTTTTGCTGGCATGGCAGGAGCACTGCGGAAAAAGAGCAGAAATGGCCTTTGGGTCAAGAGAACAATGCTGCTGAGAGAGAATATCACGTCTCTCTGGGCTCTATGAACGGGAGTGCTGTGTGTGAGGCAGCTGGGAGAAATCTCCCTCACAATTTGACACTGGTGAGGATTCAGGTGGAGCCCCCTTTCCAGGTCTGGGCATTGCTCTTGAAGAAAGACGAGGACAAACAGCAAAGAGCCCAGAGGAAAGCTACTGAACTGACCAGATGTTTATACAATATGACCCATGTGAGAGGTGCAAAAAAGGGGCCTCTTTAGTCAGGAGATGAGAAAGCTGAAGACAGAATAATCCTTCTGAGACAACGTTACAAACAGGACGGTGACCGGCTGTTTTCAGTGTCCTTTGACGTGCTCTGCGTTTCTGGGAGTCCGTGGAGATTTGGAGTGATGGGGAAGGGATGAGCAAATCTCAGCCCTTTTTACTGCCTGAACAAGCCCCATGCAGATTCCTTATGGGGTTGTTCTTTGCTTGGCCTGCCCCAGAAAAGAAGCTGCATTTCAGGACTGGGCACGAGATTCCGGCCGTGCAGTTTCAAGGCAGCTGGACTGTGCTGGGGGGTTGACTCCATGAATTCATTCCTGTTACCTGCTCTACCTGCTCCACTCCAGCACTTGGGGTTTTGGGTTGCTTATTGTGATGACCGGGATTCGTGTTTCTGGCGTGTTCCCTGGGCGCAGATCCCTTGGTGCTTTTCAGAGGCTTTGGAACTAAAACAGAATCAGGGAAGAACGGAGCTGAAGTGAGGAGCAGCAAGAGGGAATGGCTCTGACTGTGTGTGACTCTGAGAGAGCAGAAACCAAATTCTGCTTCGTGTCTGTTGATTTCAGTACGTGTGTGAGTCTGCGGCTTGTACCAGGGCACAGGGTGAAAATGGATAAACAAATGTCTCTGTTTCTGTCTATGTAGAGTTCCTCAGTGCAGAGCTATAAAGATGTCTGAAAGTTTTACATTATTTGACTCCTCCCTTAACCTTAACCCTAATCACAGCCAATGACTTTAGCGCTCATCTCTCAGCTCAGTGCTGTTGCGTAGCCATGACCCAGCCCCGTTGGCACAGCCCCAACAACTCACCCAAACAACCCAAGAAGAAGTTGGTCCGGAGACCAGAGTTCTTGCTTGGGACAAGGGGAAACTCAGATTCTGTGCTCTGCCCCCCACTTCCTGTGTGAGCTTAGACTCCAGGGGAATTGGCCACCTCAGTCCTGTTATTTTGTGGCTCTCACACCTCACTCTTCTCCCATGAAATGGAGCCAGTTTCTTGTGGGGATGCTCAGATGTTGTGGCAATGCCTGACCCTTCCCAATTCAACATAAACTCAGGCCGTGAGAAATGCTGTATCCGAGGGATGGATCTGAGGAATGAATGGGAAGTGAAGGAAGGTGCCACCAACTCTCTCGGCTCACAGGGGGTGCAGGTTTTTCACTCTTTCCTGTCTGACTACGGCTGTGTGGAGGGTTGACTGGTGTTAAATGCATCCTGGGCCAGACACGCTGAGATTTGGTTTCCATGCCCGCATAGGGGTACAGTAGTTTGTGGCTGTTGGTGCTTTATAGCTATTTACACTGCTCATGAAAGAGGAGTTATTGGCTAGACCCCATTATGGAGGTAAATGGGAGATCACAGCCCCAGCCACCGTTCACCCACCTCTGTTCTTCCTGCGGCAGTAGCAGATCAGAGCAGCCAGGGCTCCAGCTGGGAGCAAGACCCCGCCTGTTGTCAGCAGAATGGCCTGGACTTTGGGTGAGGCAGTTCATGCAAAACATGAAGAAAAGGGAAGGAAGGGCAAATGAGAACAGCTGCACCTCCATGCAACAACCTGGGACCCACACAGGAATCTGCCCTGGCAACAACTATCTTGTGACAACCCTTCACTGCTGCCCATGGCACGATCCGTCTGTAGCATGCTGCTCCTCATGCCAGAAAGGGGAAGGAAGGTCCAGGGGTTATGGGCCTGCCTGGGGCACAGGCTAGGGGGGTTCAATTCCCTGCTGTGCGGCAAGTCCCCTGGGGCACATTCCTTCCCTTGCCTCCATTCCCCATCTCTGCAATGGGCACAGGAAGAATAAATCCAGTAACAACAGCCCCTCGGACCCTGTGTGTGTGTGTGTGTGTGTGTTGTGCAGGGAATTTGGAGATTTGAGTCTCCACTTTGATGTTATTTCCATGTGGCCTCTGCCACCTGTTCGAACCTCCCTTTCCCAGCAGAACTCTTGGGGATGGGTCTCCTCCCATGGGAGCAGTACAGGGGACTGAATGAAGATATTAAGGGTGTCTCACCTGTGCTGGTGACAGTCACGGTGACGTTCACAGCCTGGCTCTTGAGGGACGGGACCCACTTCCCACTCACGTTGTCCTCGTGCCCGCAGATGAATTCCCCGCTGTCATTGGGACTGGCCCGTGGGATGCTGAGCACAGAGCCCTTCACAGGGCTGCTTCACAGGGAGCAAAGCTGATGTGTCGGGTTGGGCCTGAGATTCCGTGACCCACCCACCAAACAGCAGGAAACGGGCTCACCTGTCACTGTGATGGAGACGGAACTGCTGCTCCTAAATGCCTTTGTTCCTTTGGATCCCCATCTCCAGTACGCACAAGTGTAGGACCCAGCCCGTGCCCTCTCTGCTGGGAACTCGAGCTCGGACTCTAGACTTTCCCTGAGCAGAGTGCTGGAGCTGTGCTGCCATTTTTGGAAGAAGAATCTGTATCCCCCAGATTGCTCACCGCGAGGAGGGGAGCACACGAGCACAACCGTCTCTCCGGGGGGATACGCCATGTTGCTGTCTCTCACAGAGAGGGTAGGATCCAGTAGGGGATCTGGAACAGAAGCAGGGGGTCAGTGGAGAGGGGAAGGCCAGGATGCACTGAGGAGAAAATGAGAAGTGAGAAGAGATCAGCCCTGGGGAAATATAAACACAAACCAGCCACGTCTCTCTGACTGACACCTGCCCCCACGCTGGGAAATGACCCACAGCAAGCCTACGTCTAGACTGCAGGCCTCTTGCACAAGAAGCTTTATTCGGAAGAGATCTTCTTACGGAAGAGAACATCCACACTGCAAAAACTCATTGAAAAAGCGATGCAGTTTTGCGAAAGAGAGTGTCTAGACTGCATGGATGATCTCTCGAAAGAACGCTCTGATTGCTATGGGCAGAATGGCCACCAGGGCACCTGTGTTTTTTTCCTCTTTCCTCTTCTTGCACAAAAAAAACCCCTCCTCCCTGTCCACACGCATCTTTTTGTGAAAGAACTCTATCGCAAAATGTGTTCTTCCTCGTAGAATGAGGAAAACCTCTGGCAGAAAATCCCCTCTGTTCTTTCCATTTTTCTGAACAAAAACACACTTGAATTGTGGATGCTCCAGGAGTTTTTTTCGGAAAAAATCTGTAGTGAAGACATAGCCCAAATGAACCATGGCCTGATTCCCTCCCTCTCTCTCTCTCTCTCGTGTCCCATTATCTCTCGCCCCAATGATAAAAACCTGAAGTTCATTCTCAACTGGAATTTGTGCCGCTCCCGTTCCCAGGATCCAGGTCATGTAGAATCCCTGTCTCGTCACCTGCAGAACCTTCCATTGTCTCGTGCCTGTTCCCACGTCGGAACTTCTGGGCAAGGATTCAGTCCCTGAATGTTCCCTTTGTGACACTGACCAGTGTCAGCTCCTGGAACCTCTCCTCGAGCATGGATCTGCCTTCTGCACAGCTCAGCACATTCCTCCCCCTAGTCTCTGATTCTTCACCCCTCAACCCTACAGCCTATGACTCCCAATGCCCTTCCCTGTTCTGTCCCCCAATCTGCTCCTCCCCCCTCCCGGGAACAGAGGAGCTGGGAAGGGGATTCTACCAAGGTGCAGTCAGGACACCATCAGCCTGTCCCAGCAGAGACAAAATACCACACTCTGGGGGAAGGAAGAGGCCAAAGGGGCAGGATGGTTTCTGCCAATGCTTCAACCCCAGGACCCCCAGCAGTAGCTAGAAGGCGCTGCAGAGAAGTGAGGAGGGTGGGTTGGACGTGGGGAAGGGAGGGGGAGATTTTGCACTGACCACCTCTCTTCTGGGGTCTCTGCTGAACCTGCGTTTAGTGTCCTGGTTGCTGGTGCTGGGTCTGTGAGCCTGGCCCTGAGCCCTCTGTGGGAGCCCAGAACTGGGACACAGACCTAGCACCACCAGACTCCCAGGGGCACTCAGAGATACCCTCCTCCCCCTCCACACAGAGCTCCACACTGGGAACTCAGTGTCATGGGGAGTTTGGAGCTCGGTCTCCATGGTCTGCTGGGGCTGCTGGTGAGAAGCTGGGCAGCTCCCATGGGGTTGGAGGCAGCTTTTACCCTATGACCTGGGCAGGGACCCACCAAACAGATGCCCCAAGTAGACATCAGCTGGGGTTGCTCTTTTGCCCCCATAGACATGCCGTTTATATGGGAGATGCCTGTGAATGGGCAGCTGGACCCACCCAGGAGGTGACATGGGGGGCACCTGTGAATCCCCCTTCCCTGCAAGTTCAAACACCCCCATGTGAAAAGCAGGGGATCCCCACCCCCACTGACTGAGTTCTCCCACCCACCGCAAGCATCTCAGCAAGGCCAGGAGACGTCATTACCTGTGGGGGTCACCGGCCTGGGGAGACTCTGGAGCGAGGCTGGAGGAGAAAGGAATAGAGGGGATGAGAGCTCTGGGGAGAGGCTGGGAGAGCAGGAGAAGGAGACGTCCAGACAGACACACAGAGGGGCTGTGGGAAGGGGGGGCGCTCACCCAGCAGAGGCAGGAGCAGAGGCAGCACCATGCTGAGCCGGTCACTCTGGGCTGGGAACTGGGTTCTCAGTTCAGCTACTGGCCCCATCTGGGCACGGGGGGATGGGACCCTCGCCTCTGACGCAGGCAGAGGAAGTCACAGCCTCAGGTGTGGTCACCGCTCAGCTCAGCGGCGTGACCGAATTCGGTGCTCGCTGCGCAGGGCGAGTGGGGGACAGCAGCCAATTTTCCACTGCTGATACTGGGGGAGGAGCTAAACCAGCAGCACTTAATGACTGACAGATCTGGGGCTGGGGCAGGGATGCTGCTGGGGTAAAGGAAACTCAGCTGTGTTACTCTAGCTTACGCCAGGCCCCCTCGTCTGCAGGAGACGCAACACACTGACCCCAGTGGGGGATTGGCGACAACTCTCCAGCCACGCCCAGATCCAGCTGGGACCCTGCAGTGTGTTTGAAAATAGCATTGGGAAGTTCAGCTGGGCTGCAGGGAACTTTGGCACAGACAGTGAGTGACGGGGCTGAGGAGGGTTTCCAGTCCCCACACACTGACCCTGTGGGATGGGGATGACCCTGCTCGGAGGAACAGGAGCTGGAGGCCGGACTATGCCCAGCTGGAGATGGAGCCTGGCTGGGAAAGGGCTGAGGAGAGAGGCACTGTGCAGGGCCCTGGGCAGGGACATGGGTAAGTATCCAGAGTAAATCCAAGGTACAAAAGCATCTAAGGAAGCTCAGAGGTATCTAAGATCTTAGCTTCTCACCAGAGTACCCTGGGTCCGCCCCTAGGAATGGTGGATGGGATCCTCTAATAGATGGAGGAGAAGTGCTGCTGAGTTTAGGAGAAAGTCCTCGGACTCATTGGTCTGTTCAGGACCAGATGACGACCTGCAGAGCCCAGGCGAGTGTGAATAGGGCTACAGATTATGGAGTCCAGGGAGGGATGGAGAGTTGTGCTGACCAGAGGTTAGTTTACTGCCCTTTGGGTGCGGTGGAGGAGGGTGGTTCCCCACCAGGGACATTCTTTAATGTGACCCAACTCAAAAGCTCCATCTTCAAGAGCACAACTACTGCAGGGCTGTGACACAGCGACCGTAACCCTCCCAGCACCCAGCTTCATTTGAGTTGCTCACTGAAGTGTCTGTGGTGCCCAAAGCCCCTTCGAACTCTGTGGATTTTTCTCAAACCTGGGTCTCCTCCTCCAGACTGAGACCGGTGTTTCTAGCCCAAATGGGTCACCTTGTGGGGAGAATCCAAGGCACAGAATGAGGGGCCCCTTCACAGAACTAGACAGTTCTCTGGCTCTAGGAGCAGGAGTGGGCAATGAGGAAGAAGAGGATACTGATGAGAATGAAGAAACCACCTACTACCAGCTCCAAGACCCAAAGAAGACACAGGCTGCAACAGAGGGTAATTGAATGTGTTTGAGGAAGAATAAAATGAAGAGTCGATCCCTCCTAAGGGAACAGGGGAGTTTAGAGATGTGCCTTGGATGCTGGGGTGGAGAACCCAGGGTAGCTGTGCCCATCAGATCACCATAGACACTCTCTAGTGTCTTGTGTTAAAACCTCCATTCCATTTCATAATCTCATTGAAGTAGAGAACTGGAAGGGATCTCGAGAGGTCATCAAGTCCCATCCCCTGCCCTCATACCAGGACCAAACACCATTTAGATCATCCCTGACAGGTGTCTGTCTAACCTGCACTTAAATATCCCCAGTGAAGGAGATTCCACAACCTCCCTAGGCAATTTATTTTTTGGCTGGTTTGTTATTTAATGGATCCCAAGATGATGACATGGTGTCAGAAGTGATGAAAGAGAATAAAACTGACAGCACTGTGAATAAAAGCTTCAGAGGGGTATCCGAGTGACTCTGTAGAGGATAAATTTCAAAAACAACAAATGGTCTGGTAGCACTTTAAAGATTAACAAAACATGGAGATGGTATCCAAAAGCTCAGGATGCCATCTACATGTTCTGTTAGTCTTGAAAGTGCTACCAGACTAATTGTGGTTTTTCAAGCACTGTGAATATACCTCCTGTGTTTGCAACTAAAAGGGAAGCTGCAAACCAAAAAGAACAAAGGCTTGTTGTCAAGGCTGCTCCTCACTCTTTAACTTTGAGTGCAGAAGTTGGGGCCCTGCCACGAAAGCTTCTGTTTAAAAAAACACTGTAAGGTCAAAGATTCTCTGTCCTTGTGTGGGGGAAGTTGCCACCACCGAAATGCAAAACCCCTTGAGATGACTCACTTGAGAACTTCTTACTGTGGGGTAACCCCAAGCTCTTCAAACCTTCCTCAGGACAGAGCATGACATCAAAGTGTAATTTCTTAATAGCTGACCTTCCATTTCAGGCACGCTCACACACAACCCCCTGCCATCTCGGATAGAAGAATCAGATCATGTTCTTTTAAATGTGATTTTATTAACAAAACAAAGAAGACAGACTTGGTTTCTACATGTTACAGAGCAACAAAAAAGAGACAGGATAAAACCACAGATATTGCTTCCCTGGGATTCAGTTAGTGTCAGGGGTCACATAGGCTAAGCACAGAGGAGTTGAACCACAAACCACACCATAAAATAAAAAAATAACATGGTTGTGTCAAACTGAACATTCCCTGTTCCACTCACATCTATAGTTCCAAGATTTAATCTTTCCTTAGGCATGTTCATTGCTGAAAAATCCTGGCTTACTCCATCTCTTGCCCAGTTCCTGCTCTGAACTCACACAAAAACTCAAGCAGGAGGAGCACAGTTTTCAATTTAAATCTTTCATTCTCTTGCCATTGTCTCTCTGGCTCTCTGCCAAGACTTCTGGATACCCTTGTCTCTTGGCGTAACCCTTCACAGACAATTTAATTTATTGAATGTCTAGGATGTCTAGAGTAGGGTAGTACGGCTCCCATCCATCACACCTGTGCATGTACTCGGTGAGCACAAATAGCTTGGCTGCATTAACAAAAGCCAAAAAGCCAAAAAATGTAGCCTCCATCAAGTCTGCCACTGTCAGACAATGCAGGAGAGAACTGAAAAAAAATCCCACAGAAATTTGAATTGAATGTAGCAGTCATAGGAATAAGGGAGACTAAATGTTGGGGGGCAGAAAGCTTTGGACATTTGTAACAATTTTAAGTGTGAGGAAAGTGAAAACAGGAAGTCAGATACTGACTAAATTTGAAGAAAATGGCAAGTCAGAAAGAAACGAGCCCTTTGAGATACACAGTTTTCTACAAGCGTGCAAACACCAGATGACATCATGGAGCAATGTAGCCCAGAATGCAGGAAACTCAGCAGAGCTTTGACTTTCGGTGAGCAGACAGAGCTTCTGGTGAGAGCAGACCCGTGTGTGGTATTAATGACATGTGTGAAAACAGAAATGGCTCTGTGCAGGAGATTTCACTTCAGAACATGCTCCCCAGACATGCAGGGGGCAGACACTGTGACAGTCCAAGCCAAAAAGTTGGATTCACCAGAAGAGGTTTTCCGTGTGCTACGTACCAGTGAATGCAGCTAGAATAGATCCAATCCAAGAGGGTCCCATTTGCCATGAAAACTGACACTGCCTGTGAAACAGGGTGCAGAGAGTTCTGGGGAATCTGTGGCTCACTGCCTGGGCCCAAACACTGCGTTCCCTTTGGGAAATTCTATCACAAATAAGGGGAAACGATCAGTTTGTACAATGTGGTGGATCCCAAACACAGAACAGCCAAGTGCTCTCAGTGGCAGCCAATCTGGTGATGAGTCTCACAGACACACTGGGATCAAGCAGGCCTGAGGAGTGGGACTGGACTCGGCTTATGGCAGAGACTGGAACATTTCTCCCCAGCACCGTAACTAGCTAATTGTGCACCTGAGGCAAGAATATAAAATTGTGCCCCCTAACACATATATATTCATGGTTTTTATTTCATAGAAAAGGGGGAAATATAATAATAATAACAACAACAATAACAGCAACAACAACACAATATTTATTTCTTATAGTTATGAGATCTGCATAAACAATCCATTAATACATATATACATATAATTATAAAATATCACCATGTCAGATACTATTAGGTATTTATTTATAATTGTACTTTGTGTGCTTTTAATGAGGAAAAGTCATCAATTGTGTTGAAACTGATATTAATTAATTACTATTAATATCAATATTGATATTAATATTGTTCACTACCTCGTGTTCTATTGATAAGATGGACGTATTTGATCATCTCTCCTGACCCGTGGATACTCAAATGTCGTTATTAATTACTTTTTGTTTACTAAAACGTCTTTTGCAAGAAGCCACAGTCACTGCCTCGTCCTCTTGGTTGGTGTAGAACATGCAAAGCACTTGGCACAGGCGGCTCAGCATCATGGGCTCCAGTTTTTGGAGGGGAAACCATGATTCCAACAGGCTAAGGGCCTGGACCTCGACCCATAGAACCCAGGGATCATAGCTCTCAGACCCCCAGCTCTAATCAAATTCCCCCCAAAACTAGAGCCACGCCCCTGGCAGAGGTGAGACAAGATGTGGGAGTCCTGGTTCCCAGCCTGACACTCCCACCTCACCCCCTGCAACTCTGCCTCTGTGCAGGGCAATCTGAGCCCCTTCTCCCCTGGCCCTGCACCTGGGAACTGCCTAGGGTACCTTTAGGCATCCCTTGGTGTGGCTGAGCTGGTTCTGAGAAGCAGCTGACGCGCTGGGTGGCTACCGGGGCTGGTGACTGTTGCGTCCCGGAGCGGCAACGTGCAGCCTGGCATGTAAACTGTGGGCTGGACGATGCTAATGGGTGGGGGAGGGAAGCGGCGCTGTCTTAAAATAAGTAGTTTTCTGTATTATTTTTCTGTGACCCCTCAGCTATGTGCCCGAGGCAAGTGCCTCACTCGCCTAACCCTTGCTACGGTCCCTGCTTCTCCCACAGACACTGGTCCCAGGAGCTCAGCTGCACATTCTGTCTGAGCCAGATGAGGAGAAACCAAAAGTAAAAGCTAAAGGCACCCCAGGCAAACACAGGGACCTGGTTACTGTGCAACAAACACAGCAGGGGTGGGGTATTGGTAACTAGCATCACTCTAAAAAACCCACCAATTTCAGGTTCCCGTACATTGTAGCGTCAAAAAGGTGACACCAATTTTAGGCCTGGCTGTGTGTGGGAATCCCTTCCCCCGAGGGGCAAGAGGCGGTGACAAGTTCACATGTTTTTGTCCACTTCATGAGTCGGGGCAGCAAAAAGCGATGTGTTTTCTCCACTGTTGTTGCACAATTGTTTGCCTGCTGTCTGGGGTCCTTCCTACACTGGGCAGGAAATCTCCCCTCCTGTGTCAAACTAGTTCTGTACTTCACACTTCATCCTGTGGCTGTGCGGGTGTTCACAGTGTCAGAGCAAACACTTAAAAATAACCTTAAGACGGGGGTGTGGCCATTATCAGTGGAGACACTAAAAAACAAGCATCTCACAAAGTTTAAACACTATAGAACTTTTTATAAGTCTAACATCTCTACAGAGCAAACCAGCCCCAGGTGCCCTGGTCTAGTCTTCAGCTGTGAGCTTGTCAGTTCTTAGATTTAGTGTAGACATACCCAAAGTGATTGGGCAACAAAATGGCAAATGAAATTTAATATGGATAAATGTAAAGTAATGCACATTGGAAAAAATAATCCCAACTATACGTACAATACGATGGGGGCTACAGCTACTCAAGAGAGAGATCTTGGAGTCATTGTGGATAGTTCTCTGAAAACATCCACTCAGTGTGCAGCGGCAGTCAAAAAAGCAAACAGAATGTTAGGAATCATTTAAAAAGGTATAGAGAATAAAAAAGAGAATATCTTATTGCCTCTGTATAAAACCATTGTATGCCCACATCTTGAATACTGCATACAGATGTGGTCACCTCATCTCAAAAAAGATGTCTTGGCATTGGAAAAGGTTCAGAAAAGGGCAACAAAAATGATAGGGTTTGGAACGGGTCCCATATGAAGCGATATTAAAAAGACTTGGACTTTTCAGCTTAGAAAAGAGGAGACTAAGGGGGGGATATGATAGAGGTCTATAAAATCATGACTGGTGTGGAGAAAGTGAATAAGGAAAAGTTATTTACTTGTTCCCATAACTAGGAACTAGGGGTCACCAAATGAAGTTAATAGATAGCAGGTTTTAAACAAAGAAAAGGACGTTTTTCTTCACACAGCGTGTTGGCCTGTGGAACTCCTTGCCAGAGGACATTGTGAAGACCAGGATTTTAACAGGGTTCAAGAAAGAACTACATAAATTCACAGGGTTCAATAAATAACTAATAAATTCATGGATGGCTATTAGCCAGGCTGGATAGGAATGGTGTCCCTAGCTTCTGACAGAGGCTGGGAATGGGTGACAGGGGAGGGATCGCTTGATGGTTCCCTGTTCTGTTCACTCCCTCTGAGGCATCTGGCATTGGCCACTGTCGGAAGACAGGACACTGGGCTAGATGGACCTTTTGGTCTGACCCAGTGTGGGCACTCTTATGTAGATGATCTCTGCAGCCAAGGGAAGAGCAGGCATTGGACGTGCCAGCGTCACACGCTGGCCAGTTTCACTTCTCTTCCGTTAGCTCGACCCACATACTCTTGTCAATCCACATTCCCTTGTCTGGGGCCATCTTGTGTATCAGCTGCACCCACAGCACATTCCCAGCACACACACAACTCTGTCTGTACACCCCCTACACACAGCACACAGGGACAGTCAGCACCAGGGTCGGTGGGTTCCACATGATCCCTGACATGACAGTTCCGTATTCTGACAGAAGTGACTTGGGGTTGGGCTTGCCACATGGCTCACAAGAGCTGTTGGGGTGTAAAGGGTTAAGGATAGAGGGGCTCATGGGAGAGGGAAGAGACGCAGGGAGATGCAGACAGTGTTTTTCTCCTTATCTGGCTGCCTTCCGGGTGGGCTTTGTCACCACCTCGCTGTACAGCACATGCGCCTCTGCAGCAGGCTGGGCTCTGTTCTTCCCTGGTTTGTGCGAGCGTCCAAGGCCGAGAACTCGATG
>CM064351.1:18730932-18800464 GCA_032595735.1 Pelochelys cantorii | reverse complement strand
GACTGGGGTCCTTTAGCAGCGGGCAACCTGGAGGAGGTTGACGGGTGCCCCAAAGGTTACAGGGAGAGCTTTACACCTCAGACTTTAACTGCTAGGACACAAAAGTCCCGTCGCAGCGGGCAGCCTGGGGAAGCTGAGAGGTGCCCCAACGGATCTGCCCCCTGGAGGCGACACGATCCAACACCCACGCTTCCCTTTTGTCTGTCCCTTATGACCAGCTGGAGTTCTTTTGTTTGTGTTCAGTTCGGATACAGCAGCAGGGGTTCAAGTCAGAAACTTGAACCACACTTGCTTATTTGTAAGAGAAAGGAAGAAGAAGAAGGAAAAGAAAAAGAAAACTTGGTTCAATATATATATATATATATATATATATGTATAAAGTGAATGAGGGCACAATCTTATTTGTACTATAGTTTAGGGTGGCGGTCCGAAAGCAAACCGCTGCGATTTGATTGACAGGGAAATGACTCCTCGGGGCTTTAAAAATGGCTGCCCAATTTATGAATGAAACAAAATGGCTGCTACACCTTTTATTGACAAGCTAATGATTTTCCTGCGGCCTGATTGGATAATTGCTGACCGCAGGTCTCCAATGAAACCAAAATGGCCACTCGGAGTGTTTCAATTAGGAGAAAGTTTCTTAAGTGTGATTGACAGCCTAACAAGATACCGGAGTTTACATAGAAGTAAACGGCAATTCCAATGGAAGTTAAATGTTTATTGCAGTTTACAAGTAGATACAAAGACTCTCTGCGGTTTGATTGACAGGGTAATTAGATTCCGCAGTTTATAACTAAATCACATTACCAAAGGCAGTTTACAGTAGAAATGAAACAGTATGATTTAAGAAACTTATAACATAGTAACTATTAAAGTGTACACATAAGGAAAAACACATTGCAGGTATAATTCTCACCCCTGCGTTCCAGACTTGGCGTGGCCAGCGTCTTTCTCTCAATCCCTCGGGAAGAAGTAGGGCGAGGTTGGGCGTCCCACAGACCTCGGGAGACAACATATACCTGCCAGCAGGTATAGATGATTGGAGCTCAAATGGGGTGGGCTACTAAACCCCTCTTTATACCCCTTGGGTCACGTAGGCTTCTTCCTGGTCTCAAGCGGCCAATTAGGAAAAATGGCTTTGAATGCCAAGTTTCCCACGAAGGTGCAAAGCATAATTCACACCTGGGAAAATGCAGACAATGGGCACTTCTAGTATGTGATGGGCAAAGATTCCTCTCCTGGGACAGTGTAGGCGTGTCAATTACTGGTGCTAGCCATCAGGGCGGCAGGAGGTCCCCTGGTTGTCAGCTAGCCCATTTACTGTCTGGTTTTTGTTTATTAGAGTCAGGGACAAGCAGCACCCCTGCGTTCCCAGGGCATCAAAGGCTGACTGCCTTTCTCTTGCTCTCTGGGGGGGGGGGAAACAAGATGGGGTTCATGTCTGGCTACAACCAGTCACACCCCAGGCCCCATCCAGGGGCAGCGGTAGAAGGGGGCGAACCCGCCAGCCGGCCGCCAGCCCTGCCCAGCCAGAGCTCACAAGCTCTGCCCGGGGATGAGGAAGCTCTGGCGGATGTGGGGAGGGGAAGGGGAGTTTATTCACCCACCACATTTCCTCTGCGGTCTCTGCGGCACCTGCTGTTAATCTCCCGCTGCCTGGGGCTGGGGCTGGGGCTGGGGCTGGGCCCTGGCCCTGAGCTCTCTGTGGGAGCCCAGTGCTGGGCAGAGAGACCCCCCCCCCACATACACACACAGCCCCCCGGGGGGGGTGCTCAGCCCCCATGGCCTGTCCAGCCCCCGCTCTCTGTGTTCAGGCTGCTGCAGGGGCAGGTTCATGGGAGATGCCTGGGAAGGGGCAACCGGGCCCAGGGCAGGCTTGGCACAGGGGCACCCTGGTACCCCCCCCCATGCTGGCCAATCCAAACACCACGGGGTGGAATGAGGGAGCCTCACCCCATGACCAGCCACCACCCCCTGCA
The DNA here is from genome assembly GCA_032595735.1 of Pelochelys cantorii. Taxonomy (NCBI): domain Eukaryota; kingdom Metazoa; phylum Chordata; order Testudines; family Trionychidae; genus Pelochelys; species Pelochelys cantorii. The sequence continues at coordinate 18,798,485 of CM064351.1, read as the reverse complement.
TGGGCACCTGGACAAGGAGGGAGACGCCATCACCTGTAGGGGCAGTGGCTGGGGGAGGGTCTGGAGCGAGGCTGGAGGAGAAGGGAGGAGGGAGGAGGGAGAAGAGCTGTGGGAGGGGGTTGGGTGCAGGCAATGGAGGGAAGTGAGGGGGAAACTCCATCCAGCCTGAGGGCTGGGACCGGAGAGAGGCCCCTGGCCCAGCAGGGGCAGGAGCAGAGGCAGCGCCATCCAGAGGCTGGGGCCAGACTGAGCCCTCAGCCTGGCTATTTATAGTCCTAGCCCCACCCCCTGACCTCCGGCCAGGTGATAAGGAGGGACTAGGCTGTGCCCAAAATGGCTCCCGGAGGGGTTCCTCCGTCTCCGGGTCAGTGGGCGGCCAGTCCACCCCACTACACCCACCTTCTGCCCTTGAGGTACATTCTGGGGAATAGCCTGGATAGGAACCAATATGGCAGTGAAGGGGAGGCCCACTGGCCCCAGGAGCTCAGGTTCACATTCGGCCTGTGTGAGATTATGAAAAATTGAAAGTAAAACCAAAAATGGGACCAAGACAAATACAAGGAAGCGGTTATTCAGGAACCAACACAGCATTGCAGGGGTGGAGCATTTCTAGCTCCCCTGGGCTATAAAAACCGCTGTGTAGAGGCTCCCGTTCATTGTCCTGCCACAGGAAGTGACACCACATTTAGGGTTGGCTGCATTTGAGAAACACGATCTAGTAAAATGGAAGCTGCCACCACACGATCACCCTGAACTCTTTGAGGCTCTCACTCAGGAATAGCTTGACCTGTTCCCAGGGCTGGGTTGCCTGCAGGGTCAACATACAATCTGGATAAACAAGCAGGTCCTGCCAGGGATCCATCGTGGTAGGAAGGTGCCATTTGCACTTCGTGGGACACTCCAGGTGAAGCCTGCAAGGAAGCAACACAAGTAAAGCAAAAAGTTGAGGATCCAACAAATGGGTGAGCTCCCTCGTCACTGTGCAGAAAAGCACCAGCCAGCCACACATCTGCCTGACTTTTGGGAGTCTGGCAAAAGAAGCATTTCAAATCACCCCCCAGAGAAGAATTTATGGCTCCATTTGCAGAAGCTCAATGCCTCAGCAGAAATCCTCAGCATCTCTGCAGCTAAAAGCCCCTCGTGGAAAGTCCATCAGGCAGGGATAAGCTTCCTGCATGGCCCATTGTGTTCCCTGGGGGGCCATCAGCTTGAATAGTCCCTTCACCAGGCTGTGCTGGATGTGAACTACTTAGAGCAAACACACTTGAAAGGCAGGTGCATGGTCAGTGCTCAGAACCTGAGATACAATCATGATCGATGCAAACACCCAGGATAATCCTACTCAGCAAACCATAGTAGCTCCATTGACACCCTACACGACACACTCTGTATGAGATTTGTTGCAAAGTGATAAGAGTTGTAGCAACAATGACATCTCCTGCAGCTTTGCTCTGCAGGATGAAAAAGCAGGGCAGACACTGGCCCAGACTGTGAGATTTCCCCAAGCCAGAGAAGCTTTCTAATGGTTTATGAACTCGGAAAAAGGAATAAGCGAGTGCTCTGCAAGTTAAAGCAGCAGATACAAACCACAGAGTTACCATCCAAATCCAACCAATCACAGAGTTGTAGTGATCTGTCGATTAAATGGAGCTATGTAGGCAGATGCACAAGACAGGCCTGGGCACCTCTGGCTTCGGTTCAGAGTCTCTGGCCCTAGAGTTTACATGGCCAAAACAACAGAGTTATTTTTTTCTTGTCAGGGATTTTTATTCCCTTCCCCCAGAGATCAGGTGGCTGGGCCAAGTTCTCACGCCCATCTCCAGTTCGTGGGTCTGAGGAGCAAACAGCAAAGTGTTTTCTCCTCTGATGTTTCACCGTTGCTTGGCTGATGTCCAGGGAGTTTGCTGGGCAGTAAATAACTTCTCCTGTGGCAAACTCGTACTTAGCACTTGGTCGTGCTTCTCTCCAGACTGCGGAGGTGTTTCCTGTGTCAAAGCAAACATTTAACTATCACCCAATACTAGTGACACGCACGTTAGCAGTGAGATTCATGCAGGCGGGAACACACGAGCATATTTTCTCCATTCTAAGCATCACAAACATTCCTGTGAGTCCAATACAGATGTTGAGCAAAACTAACCCCCGGGGGCCTGGTCTATTCTCCAGCTGTGAGGTTGGTGAGTCACACCAGCATCCTGTGTTTCTGATCTGCCAGTTAGTTCTACCCAGGCAGACAAATGAACCCGCCCTCATTTGTGTAGGGCCGGCTTATGTAGCAACTGCCTTCCTCACACATTGCCAGCACGCAGACAAACTTTCTGCATGGCCTGTGCCGACGTCACACAGTGATATTCACGACCTGCTGTTATGGCTGCTCCCCTCTCTGGCATTTCAAGTGCACAAGGTGGGGGCCCACAAAGGACTTTAAAATATCCTGCCACTAAGGGCTTCTGCTTACAACCCCCCTCCCCCAATGTCACAGACTTGGGATGCTGCCGCCCCCCAAATGCAAAAACAACAACAACCACCTCCCTTTTTTCAACCGAGGAAGACACACTTGGTCATTTCTTCCTGTGGGGTACCCCAAGCTCTTTAACCCTGCCTCAGGAGACATACTGATAACAAACTGTCATTTTCTTAATACCTCACCTTCAGTCTGGGGCACATGCACACAGAACCTCCTGCTTTCTAGGACACAGGAGTCAGGGTATGTCTACACTGCAGAGGTTTTTTTTTTCAGCCATTTTTTTTGGCCATTTTTCTGAAAAAAAAAAAATCATGTACATCCACACTGCAATCATGTTCTTTCAGAAAAAAATGGAAGAGCAGAGGGTTTTCTGACATTGGTAAACCTCTTTCTATGAGGAAGAAGCCTTTTTCCGAAAGAGCTCTTTCAGAAAAAGGCATGTGTGGACGGGGAAGAGAGAGTTCTTTCGAAAGAAGAGGAAAGAGGAAAAAGCACAGGTGCCCTGGTGTCCACTCTATCCACAGTAATCTCAGCTTAAATGTGAGATAGCGTCCATGCAGTGTGGATGCTATCTTTCAAAAAAGCAGATTGCCTTTTCAATGTGCTTTTGCTTTGTAGGTGCTCTCTTTCAGAATAAATTTTTTTGGAAGATCTCTTCTGGAAAAGCTTCTTCTGAAAGAAGCCTGCAGTCTAGACATAGCCTCAGATTGTAGTCTTAAAAAGGTGATTTTATTCAGAAAACAAAGATGACATATGTGGTAAAGCATCCTTGGTTGCTAGTGTTACAAAGAAACTTAAAAAAAAAGATTGAAGCACAGAGAATTGTTTCCCTGGGATTCTGTTTCAGTTACAGTGTACATGGGGAGTTAGCATAGAGGAATTTAACCAACCTTAAAAAAAACAGAGAAAAATAAACGGATTACGGCTAACTAAACATTCCCTGTTCCTTACATCTCCTTTGTTCCAGGGGTCAGTCTTTCCTTAGGCATGAATATTATGGCAACATCCATGTCTTTATTCCAGGTTCTTTCATCTTTCTCTCCCCAATTCATGCTCTAAACTCACACACAATGAAGACTGACACAGAAAAAACTGGTTTAAAAAATCTCAGTCTTCCCATTGGCTCTCTTGGCTCCCTCCAACATTTCCTGTACAACCACTGTTCTGGGTTTAACCTTTTACAGAACATTTAATTAACTCAGTGCTGGGATTTCTAAAAGACAAAGGGAGTGTTCCTCCCATCCACCACACCTTCCACAATGCTGCTGGATAAATATTCACACAACAGTGACTTTGGAGTGCCCTTGGCCACATGCCATATAAGGGTAGTTGAGGTATGAAGGGTTAAGGACACAGATGCTCAGAGGATGAGGGGGCTATGCAGAGGAATGTAGAGAGGGTTTCTCTTCCTTATTCAGCTGCCTTCTGGTGGGTTTTGTTACCACCTCACTGTACAGCACATGCTCCTCTTCAGCCGGCTGGGCTCTGTTTTTCCATGGGGATCTGTGAGCATCCAAGGCCGAGAAGTCTATGAGCGCGTCGGTGACTTCTGAGTCCTGGTGGGGGAGGAAAAAGACACAGTAAGGGGAAGGGATGCATGGACTCTAAATTATTGGATGATGGTGCAGAGATTGTATCTATGAAATCGGTGGTAACAAGGATAGGGGGGGACAGGATTAAAATTATCTTTTATAAAAGTAGAGGATTGCCCTGAAATCAGTAAGGGTATGTCTACACTAGCCCCCTAGTTCGAACTAGGGAGGCTAATGTCGGCATTCGAAGTTGCAAATGAAGCCTGGGATTTAAATATCCCGGGCTTCATTTGCATCTTGCCGGGCGGGCGCCATTTTTAAATCCCCTTAGGTCGAACTCCGCACCCGCGGCTACACGCGGCATGGAGTAGGTAGTTCGAATTAGGATCTCTAATTCGAACTACCGGTACACCTCATGGTGTACAGGAGAGGTTACAATGTACCGTTAAAAATGGCGCCCATCCGGCAAGATGCAAATGAAGCCCGGGATATTTAAATCCCGGGCTTCATTTGCAACTTCGAATGCCGACATTAGCCTCCCTAGTTCGAACTAGGGGGCTAGTGTAGACATACCCTAAGGTATCCAAAATGGTGTCACAAGAGGGAGGGAGAAAAATTGTTCTCCTTAACCTCTGAGGATAGTACAAGAAACAATGGGCTTAAACTGCAGCAAGGGAGGCTTAGGTTGGACATTAGGAAAAAACTCCCGAACTGTCAGGGTGGTTAAACACTGGAATAAGGGAGGTTGTAAAATCTCCATCTCTGGAGATATTTAAGAGCAGGTTAGATAGACTTCTATGAGGGATGGTCTAGACAGTACTGGGTCCTGCCATGAGGGCAGGGGACTGGACTTGAGAACCTTTCAAGGTCCCTTCCATTTCTATGATTCTATGTTTCTATGAATGCAGGGACTTGTGAGGTGTTCCACTGAAGAAGGAAAAATTAAAGGTGACTGAATGCAAGTAGATGTGATTGGCACAGCAGCAGCACTGCGGAAAAAGTTTCAGAGCAGCACAAATGGTATTTGAGGCAACAGAGGTGACCTGGGGTGTTCAAAAAGGACTGTCGTGTGTTAGACAATCAAGATAATGATCCCTCCCTATTCGAGAGTGTGGAGGCCTAGGCTGGAGAAACACGTCCAGGTCTGGGCATCACACTTGAAGAAAGGTGTGAACAAACTGCAAAGAGTCCAGATGAAAGCAACAAAAATAACAGATATTTAGATAATGTGACCAATGCAGAAAGGGAGAATGAGTGGGACATGTTTAGTCAGAAGACAAGAAAGCTGAGGACTTGATAATTGTCTTCAAATACAATGTTATAAACAGGACAGTGATCAATTGTCCTCCGTGTCCAATGAATGTAGAACAAGATTCAGAGGACTTAATCTGTGCCGAGGGAGGTTTAGGCGAGATATTAAGAAAAAAGTTTTTAACTCTAAGGCAGTGGTCTCCAACCTTTTTACACCCAAGATCACTTTTTAAATCTCAGAACAGGCAAAGATCTACCGCCCCGCCCCTTCATTGAAGCCCTGCCCTCTCTATTCTCCTCCTGTCCATCACTTCCTAACCCCAGCCCTTACTTACACACTCTGATAAACAGTTTATTTTTAAATTATTCTATATATAAAATTAAAATCACATGCTTATAATTATGAAATAAATGGTCTGTTTTTTATTCATGCTATTTAAATCTAAAATGAAGCATTTATAATTATACATTTTGTGGGGACAGAGTTCTGCAGCTGGGGGCAGGGGAGAGGGAACAGGGTGCTGGGAGGGCAGAGGACAGGGTTCTGCGGCAGGGAACAGGGTTCCAGTGGGGACAGAGTTCGGGGAGTGGGGACAGAGTTCTGTGGCTGGGGAGCGGGGGCCGGGAAGTGGGGTGCCAGTGGAGGCAGAGAATCCCCTACATCTGCCTCCACCCTCCCAGAGGGAAGCCAGCGCGTGCCTGCTCCGGGCCTGACTCCCCCCTCCCCCGCGGCGCAGAGAAACCCCGCGCGTGCCTGCCCCGGGACCAACCCCCTCCCCCCCCCCCCCCCCCGTGGCACAGGGAAGCCCTGCTCACACCTGCCCCGGGGCCAACACTCCCTCCGCCCCCGGCGCAGGGATGCCCCATGCACGCGCCTGCCCCGGGGCCAACCCCCCCCGGCGCAGGGAAGCCCCACGCACACCTGCCCTGAGGCCGACCCCCTCGGCACAGGGAAACCCCGCGCGTGCCTGCCCCAGGGTCGACACCACCCCCCGCTGCGCAGGGAAGCCCCGCACGCACACCTGCCCCGGGGCCGACACCGCCCGCCCCCCATGCAGGAAAGCCCCTCACGCGCGCCTGCCCTGGGGCCGACCCCCGCCACGCGCACCTCGCCCGGGACTGACTCACCCCTCCTGTGCGGTGCAGGGAGCCGATGCTCCCTCCCACAGTATACCGGGCAGAGAAGCTAGCGCACTTCCGGAATCGCCGGAAGTGGTGCTAAGCTGCGGGACTTCTGTCCATCCTGGGAAGCCGACACTACCTCCATTTTCACTTGAGGTAGGTAGTGGGGCTTCTCGGGGGTGGGAGGGAAATGGGGGCGGGGCGGACAGGACGCCTCGCGAGCGACTGGTCGAGGCCTCGCGATCGACTAGTCGATCGTGATCGACCTGTTGCTGACCACGGCTCTAAGGATAGCTTAGATCTGAAACAGGAGACCTAGGGATGCTGGGGAATCACCATCACTGGAGATTTTAAAGATGAGCTGGACAAACACCTTTTGGGATGGGCTAGGCTTAAGGACTCCTGGGTCAGCAGAGGAGCAGGACTAGATGGTTTCTTGAGGTCCCTTCCAGCCCTACATTGGTGTGATTCAGTGCAGGTTTGGGGCAATGGGGACAGGTCCAGCATTCCTGCCTGAACAAAGCCCGGGCAGCTTCCCTTTGTGACTGTTCCCTGGTTGCCCCACCCCAGACAGGCAGCTGCATCTCAGGACCTGGCACAAAATTGCGGCCTATGAACCCATTCATGGTACCTGCTCCACTCCAGCACCCGTAGGTTGCTCATTTGATCGCTTAGTGTCATGACTGGGATCCACGTCCCTGGTGTGTGCTCTGGGCTGAGATCCCTCAGGGCTCTTCAAAGGCTTCAAAACTAAAACGGAACCAGAGAAGAATGGGTCTGATGTGGGAAGTAGCATGAGGCTGGTCAGAAAACAACTGATGGCAAAGGACATGCATTGGAATGGATTAGAGGGAGTTGTTTATACAGGATGCTTATACATGCTCACTGCAGTTGATAAAAATATTAGCAATTACCAATATTTAGAGGGAATATTTGTTATAACAGAGATATGCTCTAATCCAGGGCTGGGCAATCATTTCTGATGGGGGGGCCACTCCATGAATTTGGTACTCTGCCATGATAGTAATGGAGGAAGTGCAGGATCTGGGATGGAGGTTGGGTGAAGGAGGCAGTTGTGATCTGTTGTACTGGATTGGTGTGCAAGGGTTTGGATTGTGACCTAGGGCATGAGGGGATTTTGATCTGGGGCAAAGGGGTTGGAATGCCTGATCTAGGAGGGGATATGGGTGCAGGAGAGGGGCAGAGGGTCTGGGTATGTGGAGTAGGGGGCAAGGGTTGGGGAAGGGAGGGGCTGGGGTGCCAGAAGCAAGCTCTGGCCAAGAGACTTACCTGGGTGACTCCCTGCCAGCAGCCCAGCATGTTTCTCAGCCTGCCTGCCTGCCCCGCCCCTGCACAGGCTTCAGGGCCATGCCCATGTGTGAATAACTACAAATCGGGGGGGAGGGGGCGTGGTGCTTTGTGCCGACTGTTATTCAAACAGGAAGCTCCCATTGGCCAAACTGGCCCATAGGATTGTGCTGCGGGTGGAGGCAGCTTATGAAGCTTTCCCCTCTCCTTTTTAGGCTCACAGTTGTGAAACAGAAATGGCCCAGCAGCCGCTTTTTTAAGGCTCCCCGCTGCATCCACGGGCTAGATCGAGGGATATCAGTTGATTGAATAGTTGATTAGCCTCAGGAATTCTTATTAGTTATTCCATTGTCCCTGTGCACTCTGGCCCCACTCCCAAGGAGCCCCCTGCCACTCTGAGCTGCTGATACAGAGGCAGCAGGGCGGGGTGCCAGGTGGGAGCTGGTCCATGAGGGGAGCCAGTTTAAAAACCAGCTCCCCTCATGGACTGGCTGCCTGTTGCCCCGCTCTGTCGCCTCTGATTCAGTGGGGGTCTGAGCTCCCAGACCCGGCGTGAGCTGGAAATGAGCAGGGCTGCCTGCCCGCCTGGCTCCTAATACACGTTAAATGCAGAGCTGCAGTGGGGGTAGGGCCCAGACTTGATGAAAACTGGCACTACGCTGGGCTGCTGGCCAGCCTGCTAAAAAAATTGCTGGCAAGTGGGTGGGGGGAGGGACTGCATGTCTAGCATTAACCTACAAGCTTTTGCTGATCAATTAATCAGTTAATTGAATGCACTATTACATCCCTAGCCAGATCCAGTGGCTTGGTGGGCCAGATTCAGACCATGGGCCATATTTTGTCCAGGCCTGATCTAATCAGTGTAGCTATAAATCACTGAGTGATGTATTCATTAATGTCTCAGTCATTTAATGCTAATTGTGGACACAGATGGTCCAGTGCTGAGGAACCGGCCGGGGTTCATTGGCTTTTTGAGTCAAATTGAAATCAAACCTAAGAAAGGGTTTCCTTTGTTTTACAGCAGCATGTGAGGGATGAATTTTGGGGTGTGTGCTAGAAGAGAGGAAAGGTGCCAGCACTTCTCCAGTCTCAGAGGGCTTGTAGGTTTCCCTTTCTCTTCTTTGGAAACTGCTGTGAAAAGGACGGATCAACTGTCTCTAATCAAACTTCTGCTGAGTTGGTTCTGTGACATCATGTGTGATTAACGCCAAACATGCAGCAATCTGTGTTTGGAAACACTCTCATTTTTACAGCTCGATCCTCTCTCTGTACCTGGCCTTCCCACTCAGAGGTACATACCTCGTTTTGCATGGATACCTTAGGTTTGGTTCCCATGCCCACACCGCGGCATGGTGTGATTTGTGGTTGTTAATGGTTGTTAATGCACAATTGTTCCTGGTTACACCATACTGAGAGAGCAGATGGGACATCACAACACATTAGCTCCTTTCACTCACTTCTTGTCTTCCTCCAGCCCCAGCACAGCAGACCAGCCAGGGCTCCAAGCAGAAGCAGGGCACCGCCTGCTGCCAGCAGAATATCCCGGGTATTGAGTGAGACTGTTCACACAGCAGGAAGAGAAAAGGGAGGGAAGGGGATGTGAGAACAGCCAGGCAGCCCTGGGACAAGGGCAGGACCCACAGACCAGTCCACCAGTACAATGATTTGCTGAGCCAGCCCTTCACTGACATGTTCTGTCTGTACCAGCCGGCTCCTCGTTCTAAGGCTGGAAAGGGAGATCCAGTGGTTATGGGCCTGACCTGGGGCACTGGTATGGGGGTTTAATTCTCTGCTCTACCACAATCCCCTGGGGGACTTGCTCTGTCCTTGCCTCCCTTCCCCATCTCTACAAAGGGCACTGAGGGGCTCAGTCTGCTACTGACACAGTGAGGAGACCAGACACCTGGGCCATGAAATTGTCATCGCTCGAACAGGGAGGGTGTGTGACAGAATTGTCATTGCCCCTTTGTTTTCTACCTGCACGTGGCATCTCTTGCCTCACCCGACCTCCCTCTCCCAACAGAGCCCCCGAGGACAGTTCTCCTCCCTTGGGAGCAACACAGGGAGCTGAAAGAAGGAATTAGGGACGTCTCACCTGACATGGTGATGTTCACAGCCGGGCTCCTGGGGGACGGGACCCACCTTCCACTCACGTTCCTCTCGTACCCGCAGGTGAATTCAACCGTGTTAGTAAGACCGGCCCTGAGGATGCTGGTCACAGAGACGTTCACAGAGCCAGTGCTGGGCTCTGTTGCATCGATCTCAGACCCTGCGTCCCCAGGGACAATCTCAACTCCGTCCTTGTAGAAATGAAACCTCCTCTCGCCGGTGTCCCCTGGGGCCGTGCAGGTGAGGAGCAGGGGGAGCCCTTCACTCACCGCTCCAGACGGGGGATCCACACTCAGTGTCGGCTGGGGAGGGGGATCTGTGGGGAGGGGTCAGCAGGGACAGGGCAGGGGACAAAGTGGGGAAGGGGCTCAGAATTCAGTGAACTCAGGGCTGACCCGAGCTCTGTCTCCAGAGCCTCCTGCTTCACCTCAGGACTCTGAGGGTCTCCACACAGATACGAGTTAGAACTGGGTTTTGGGCAAGGTGGCTTCCCTCAGAGTGGGGGGCTGGCATGTGAGTTCAGAAGCTGCCATGGACCCGGGACATGAATCACTTTCTCTCACCCACCATTGCTAATGCCCCAGGCCCCATCTGTTGGCAAGGAGGACCCGGGCATCTGGGGCCCTGCCTTCTCAGGCCAGATTTTCTGGGAGCTGGGGGCCCTGCTGCCATGCAGCTGTCCCAGAGGGGAGATAGTCAAGGTGGCCATGTTGGATGCCCAGTCTGTGTCCAGTCACATGGAGATGGGCTGATTGTTCTCCATGCCAATCCCCTGGCTGGGTGGGAGTCGTGGCACAGGGAGGTGCATGGCCCAGAACCCCGGGCTCTCTGATGCTCTAGGGGGAGTGAAGCTGCCCTGAATGATCCCCCAGCTGGGATGCTCCATGTGCCACCATGTTGGATCAGAACAGGGTTGAAATGGAGCTGAGTGACCAGGCTGTATCTCTGCCTGTCGCTGGAGGAGAGGCCCCACCCAGAGCGGGCAAACCCCAGTAGACAGAGGGTCTCACCTGTCACTGCTATGGAGATGGGTCGGCTTCTTTCTGATGGGATCTCTCGCCCAGACTCTGTCCTCCAGGACCCACAGGTGTACGAGCCGTTTTGCCACCCAGGCCCCACCAATAGCCGAAGAGAGACAGTGGCATTGTGCAGGCGGAAGCAGAGTTCCTCTGGGAGCATTTTCTGGCCATCCCTGAAGAACTGGATCCCAGACACATTGGGTGCCCCAGCAGCTGAGCACATCAGGGTCACGGATTCTCCAAGGGTGTAGACAGGCTGCTGCGGGGACACGGTGAGCTGGGGGGCCAGCAGTGGGGCTGGGAAGGACAAGAAGGTCAGAGGTAGAGCTGGTTCCAACCTGGGAGTCTGGTGGTGGAGACTTAGAGCCCTGGGTAGCTTTGGGCAGCATCCCAGGCCAGCTGGGTCCTGAGGGCTCCGAGAAAGGGACAGGGCCCCAGGAGTGTCTGGAAAATGGGACCAATCACCAGCTAGAGTAGGGGTGGGCAAAAGCCTCTCAGTGAGCTGGATCTGGCTGGGCTAGAGCTTTGATCTGGTCTGCAAGGCAGTTTCAGGCCCTGCCTTTGAGCAGGAGACACACAAGCCCTTCAAATTGCTTCCATTTAAAGGGCTCAGGGCTCCTTCCCCGCACCTTGCCGAAATAGAAACAGCTGAAAGGGCTGGGCGGGGGAGGGGCTCCGGTTCCCTCACAAGTGCAAGAGGCTGGAGAGCTGGGAGCCCTCTCACCTGTGTCTATTTAAAGGGCTTTTGTGGTCCCCAGCCTGACAGGCCCAGGGAAGGTGCCAGCCCTTTGCATAAAAGCACCGAAAAGGGCTCGCAGCTCCCCCAGCCTCTATCGAGTCGTTAGGAAGCCAGAGACGCGAGCCCATTCAACTGCTTCTATTCAAAGGACTCACCTGCCGGGGACTGCATTGCCTGGTAGTCACCCGCAGATGCAAGCCCTTTAAACAGAAGTAATTGAAAGAGCTCCCAGCTCTGCCCCATGGCCAGTTGCCTGGGAGCTGTCTGGAGGTGTGAGCCCTTTCAGCGGTTTCTGTTCAAAGGGCATGTGCCTGCCAGGCAGCTGCCAGCCAATAGGTTAGCAGTGGGGGCCCATCACTTTGTTCTCTTCTCCTCTCACAGATGTAGTGGACAATGCTCCCGGTGACCTCCAAATGGAGCTGCTTGACTTGCAGAGCAATGCCTGGCTTGGGGAGCCATTCAGATCAATGCCACATCTGGAACTGTATGCATCTCTCAATGAACAAAGCTTTCTGAAGGTCAAGGCTCATGCCCAAAGATGCCTGTATTGTTCGGACCAACTTACATCTGCAAACAGACATTTTCTGTGTTCTAAGAACAGATCTTCTATCTCTGATGACGACCGTGCAGTAATGTTCTGCATTGCAACATCAGAAATGACACCTGACTTCACGTCCCTTGTGAATGCCCAACATAGACTTTCTTCACAGTGAGTTGCATTTTTGTTTCATACTTAAATTCAATGCACTTAAGTTGCATTAAACTCAGGTGGCTGTGGCTTCTGCCAGTGCTTATTAGCCTGTGCCTCTGCAGATATGGCCATTTAAAGCTCCTCTTGGCTGTTCATCCCATGTCAGCTGTAGGAGGTGGTGTCCCAACTCACACAGCACCCATTGGCTGGAGATGGTGCTCCATGGTGAATGGGAGGTTCAAGCAACTCTACCAGTGGAGGTGCATGTAAATAAAGCATTGGTGGCCTGCCGGGGCTAACCCTGGTGAACTGTGTCCACTCCATAGGTTGGATGTTGCCTACCCCTGATGTAACTAAAAGTTTTGTGTTAATTTTGCTGTTATTACAAATACTACAAGTGTTCTCAAAATGTTAGTGTTATTATTACAAATTTTACAAATGTTGCCTTCTATGATTATCTTTGGATAATGTTGTATGCAGTTAATTATTATTAAAATGTAATTACTTTGTTGTGGAAAAAACATATGGGCATCTTTTTACAGCACTGGGACGGCCCCTTCTTCCCAAGGCCGAAACCCTTCCGCCCGAGGCCCTGCTCTTTCCGAGTCAGCCCACAAACACTTCTGAAATTTGTGAAGTGGCCCCCTTCAAAAATTATTGCCCACCCCTGCGGTAAATAAAGTTTGCTCGTGTGTAATTTTTTTCCCATACTGTCCATTAAAATCATTCTTAGCCTTTGCAAACCCTGGTCCACATATTACCCAGGGGAACCCAGGGCCTTTCCCTGAGATCAGCTGGGTCAACTGGAATACCCAGTGCACAGCAAGGGTCAGGGATGTCTGGTCTATGTCTCAGCTATGGGTATGAACTAATCACGGCAGTGGGAGCAGGGAACCTCTAAAGAGATCGAGTCCCTACTTTGATAGAAGAAGTCATGTCTGAGGGATCCTTCATCTCTGGGTGTCAAGCTCCTCAGTCTAGCATGTTCCCCTCCAGCGCACTTGGGCAGTAGGGCACCCGGATATATTGGTGCTGATGCGGGAGTGGGTAAGAGGCCACAAACTGATCAATTTCCTTGCAGTAATAATGAAGGAAGCTGTTGGGATGGGGGCTTAGAACTGGCACCCTGACCACTGGGATGACAGTGCTGCATGCACCCTACACCAGTGGCCTTGGCTGGCCCAGGTTTTTCAATATTTCTCTGGGCTGGGAGCCACTGAACCCCAAAGTAGCATCAACAACTCCCCCCAAACCTACCAGGAAGTGATATTCCAGGGGGTTCACACTGCCCTGGGTGGCCCTGTGTGGAACTCAGCATCTCACCCTGGACATCATGAGAAGATACCCTGCCCAGGGGCCAGCAAACAGAAGAGAAAGGGGGATTCACCTGTCACAGAGATGGTGATGGGGCTGCTTGGCTCTGATAGGAGCTCTCGTCCAGACACTGTCTTCCAGAATTCACACCTGTACACTCTGGGCTGTGATCCAGACAGACCCGACAGCTGCAGGGAGTGGTTGTAACTGTCCTGAGGAGAGGGGAGTTTGTTGGAGCAGATTTCCTGGCCATTCCTGAAGAACCGGATCCCAGAAATGGCAGGTGCCCCGGCCGCTGAGCACGTCAGGGTCACGGCTTCCCCAGCAATGTAGACAGGTTGGAGAGGGGACACAGTGAGCTCGGGGGCTGGAAAAAAGAAGGGGGTTGTGGGAGGGGACAGTTACTACGTGGGAAGCTGGTGACACAGAGGTAGAGGGAGAGCCAGGGAAGGCAGAGGAGGGAGGGATCCTGGACACAGACCCCAGCCAACCCCAGCTCCATGCTGAGGAATCACATCCCCATGGGGCCATGCAAAGCCTGAGCAGCAGAGATCTCCCTGCCAGGAACCCAGTGGGACCAACTTCCCCTGCTGGGTACCTGAGGGGGCAGCTCTCCCCCAGGGCACCTCAGCCTGCATGGGCTGGGGGCAGCGGGCTTGTGTGGCTGAGGCTGGATGTGTCAGGGGGCTGCACCCAGCAGGCACAGACAAGGATGCCTGGAACTAAGAGAAGGAGTCAGCCATATGCCACAGAGCCCTGGGTGCCCAAGGGGAGCTTCCCACACTGCAGCTGGGACCTGGCCCAGTGACCCCTGCTCGGATCTCACCCATTCATCCATTGGGGTTCTGGTGCCAGAAGTGGGATGGGTATCAAGACAGTGACCAATCCCTCTCCTGACACTAATCACAACAGACCAGTCAAGCAGCTGCAGGGCTCAATGTTCATTGTGAGTCTCCCTGACAGTGTCCAGCTCAGAGTCCAGTGCCATGAGCTTCCCTGCAGCAGTGCCCGCCTGGAGCCCCAATGCTGTGAACTGCCACAAGCAGTGCCCAGTCTCTGAGGATGAGCTGGCAGTCAAGCCCATTAGGGAGTGTTTGAAATACAAGGAGGGGTCCTGAGCACAGCCAGGGGGCAAAGCTGACATGTTGGGATGGGCCTGAGATTCCCAGTGACCCACCCACCAAACAGCAGGAAACAGGCTCACCTGTCACTGTGATGGAGATGGGGCTGCTGCTCCTAAACGACTTTGTTCCTTTGGATCCCCATCTCCAGTATGCACAGGTGTAGGACCCAGCCCGTCCTCTCTCAGCTGGGAACTCGAGATGGGACTCTAGACTTTCCCTGAGGAGAGTGCTGGTGCTGTGCTGCCCTTTTCGGAAAAAGAATTTGTATCCCCCAGATTGCTCACCACGAGGAGGGGAGCACACGAGCACAACCGGCTCCCCGGGTGGATACACCATGGATCTGGCTCTCACGGAGAGGGTAGGATCCAGTAGGGGATCTGGAACAGAGGCAGGGGGGTCAGTGGAGAGCGGGAGGCCAGGATGCACTGAGGAGAAAATCAGAAGTGAGTCGAGATCAGCCCTGGAGAAATATAAACACAAACCAGCCACATCTCTCTGCCTGGCACCTTCCCCCAGGCTGGGAAATGCCCCACACAAGGCTACGTGTAGACTGCAGGCTTCTTGTGCAAGAAGTTTTTTTGGAAGAGATCTTCTTACACAATAGTGCATCCACACTGCAAAAACTCATTGAAAAAGCGATGCGCTTTTGCAACAGAGAAAGTCCTGACTGCATGGATGCTCCCTCGAAAGAAAGCTCTGATTGCTATGGGCAAAATGGCCACCGAGGAACCTGTGCTTTTTCCTCTTTCCTCTTCTTGCAGAAAAAAACCCCTCCTCCCTGTCCACACACACCGTTTGGCGAAAGAGATCTTTGGCAAAAAGGCATTCTTCCTCATAGAATGAGGAACACCTATTCCGGAAAAAAACCCTCTATTCTTTCTATTTTTGTGCACAAAAAGGCACTTCAGGTGTGGATGCTCTGCAAGTATTTTTGGAAAAAACTACCCAGTCCCTCACGGGCAATCCCAGCAGAGAGAGCGAGGGCTGAACGGACCATGGAGAGTGAGCTGCCACCTCCCCATGACACTGTGGGTATGTCTAGACTACATGCCTCTGGCAACAGAGACATGTAAATTAGACTAGCTGACATAGTCAATGAAGTGGGGATTTAAATATCCCCGCTTCATTAAAATACAAATGGCCACCACACTGTGCTGGCACAGCTGATTGTTGGCACAATGCAGCAGTCAAGATGAGGATCGGTCGACAGGGAATGCCTTTGTCGACCACTCCTGTAAACCTCATTTCATGAGGCATAAATGAGTGGTCGACAAAGGCGTTCCCTGTCGACCGATCCGCGTCTTGACAGCCGCGTTGTACCGACGATCAGCTGAACCGGCACAGCGTGGTGGCCATTTTCATTTTAATGAAGCGGGGGATATTTAAATCCCCTCTTCATTGACTATGTCGGGTAGTCTAATTTGCACACCTCTGTCAGCAGAGGCATGTAGTCTAGACATACCCTGAGTGCCCCTGGCCACTGTGGGTTTGCATGGGGCTGGAAACGGCTGTTTTTCAAAAAGAACCTCTGTTGTGTAGACATAGCCCAAATGAAGCACAGCCTGATTCTCCCTCTCTGTCCCTAATCTGTCTCCCCCAATGATGAAAACCCGAAGTTTATTCCCAGCTGGAACTTGTGCTGCTCCTGTTCCCAGGAGCCGGATAGTGTAGAATCACTATCGGGTGACCTGCAGAACCTTCCATTGTCACGTGTCTGTTCCCCACGTCGGAACTTCTCCTCAAGGTCCCCCCAAAACTTTCCTTTTGTGACACTGAACTGGCTCAGCTCCTGGAGTCTCTCCTAGAACATGGACCTGCCTTCTGCACAGCTGGGCAAATTCCTCCCCCCAGTCTCTGCATCTTCACCCCTGCACCCCACAGCCTGTGACCCCCAATGTCACTGCCCTGCCCCCCAACCTGCTGCTCTCCCCTCCTGGGAACAGAGGAGCTGGGAAGGGGATTTTGCCAAGGAGCAATCAGGACACAATCGGCCTGTCCCAGCAGAGACAAGGGGTGTCAGGAGCGGAGCTGGGTGGGAAGGTTCCTTCATGTGTCTCAGTATCCACAGGCTGCCCCCTCTCCATCCAGGGGAGGGGTGAGGGCAGGTTGGGAGGGTCCTTCATCCACCAGTGCAGCTCCAGATCCCACACTCTGGGGGAAGCAGGAGGCCAAAAGGGGCAGGGTGGTTTCTGCCAATGCTTCAACCCCAGACCCCCCAGCACTAGCTAGAAGGTGCTACAGAGAAGTGAGGAGGGCTGGCTGGATGTGGGGAAGGGAGGGGGGAGTTTTTCCACTCACCTCCTCTCCTCTGGGGTCTCTGCAGAATCTGCTGTTAGTGTCCTGGTTGGTGATGCTGGGTCTGTGCCCCTGGCCCTGAGCCCTCTGTGGGGGTTGAGAGCTGGGGCAGAGAGACCCCCCTCCACACACAGCCCCAAACTGATGGGCCCTGCCCAGGAGAACTCAGTGTCATGGGGAGGAGAGAGCTCAGTCCCCATGGCCCGTCCAGGCATTGCTCTCTTTGCTTAGTGTGCCAGTGAGGGGCTGGGTAGTGCCCGTGGGGCTGGGACCAGCTTCTACCCTATGACTTTGGCTGGGACATGCCAAAGGTATGCCCCAAGTAGCCATCAGTTGGGGTTCTTCTGCCCCCATGGACAGGAGCTGCAGGTGCCATCGGAGACATCTGTGAATGGGCAGCTGGACCCACCTAAGGGTGACAAGGGGGCTCCTGGGAATCCCCCTTCCCTGCAATTTCAAACACCCCCATGTGAGAGGCAGGGGATCCCCTCCTCCCCAGCTGAGTCCTCCCAACCCACCGCGAGCATCTCAGCAAGGTCAGGAGATGTCCTTACCTGCAGGGGTCACCAGCCTGGGGAGATTCTGGAGCGAGGCTAGAAGAGAAGAGCAGAGAGGGGGTGAAAGGTCTGGGGAGAGTCTGGGGGAGGAGGAGAAGGAGAGACGTGGGGAGTGAAGGGGAGTATCCAGACAGACACATACAGAGGGGCTGGGGGTCCATAGGGGCACTTACCCAGCAGAGGCAGGAGCAGAGGCAGCGCCATGCTGAGCTGGTCACTCTGGTCTGGGAGCTGGGTTCTCAGTTCAGCTACGGGCCCGATCTGGGTGCAGGGGGGATGGGACCCTGGCCTGTGACACAGGCAGAGGAAGTCACAGCCTCAGGTGTGGTCACCGCTCAGCTCGGCGGCATGACCGAATTCGGTGCTCGCTGCGTAGGGTGTGTGGGTGACAGCTGCCGATTTTCCACTGCTGACACTGGGGGAGGAGCTAAACCAGTAGCCCCTAATGACTGACAGCTCTGGGGTTGGGCCAGGTTTACAGCTGGGGCAAAGGAAACTCAGCTGAGTTACTCTAGTTTACGCTAGGCCCCATCGACTGCATGACACACAACACACTGACCCCAGCAGGGGATTTGTGACAACTCTTCAGCCAGGCCCAGATCCAGCTGGGGCCCTGCAGTGTGTTTGAAAATAACATTAGGGAGCTCTGGTGGGCTGCAGGGAACTTTGGCACAGACAGCGAGTGACGGGATGGGGAGGGTTTCCAGTCCCCAAACTCTGACCCCGTGGGATGGGACTGACCCCGTTCTGCAGAACAGGAGCTGGAGGCTGGGCCATGTCCAGCTGGAGATGGAGCCTGGCTGGGAAAGGGCTGGGAGCGGGGAGCAGAAAGGGGGGCAGCCCGGCTGAGATGGGGGATGGGAGGGATGGTCTCCTGTCCCTCTCTGGTCACTGGAGGCTGGAGGCGAGGTCTGGAGAGATGCACTGTGCAGACAGCCCGGGGAGGGCTAGGGGAAGTGTCCAGAGGAAATCTCAGTTACAAAAGCAGCTAAGGAAACTCGGAGGCATCTAAGATCATAGCGTAGAAAAATTGTAGTAACCATTTTATATTTAGCTAGAAGCCATCTTGTATAACAGAAACCATTTCAGCTTTTCTCTCAAGCATGTAGACCAGAGTGAACTTTCTGTCACTCCGTGAGAAGAGGCCTACAGGATGGGCTATTGGTATGTGTTAATTGGGCTGGTTGGGACAGGAGGTGTACTCCCTCGTACCTGTCCGCCATCTTGTTGATAAGGCTTTGTTTTTCCAAGTTTAATTGATGATTTCTGTAATTGGATGCCCTGAGGTCAGACTGTTTGGTTAAGGGTATAAAGATACTAGGACTGATTGTATTAGCAGCTTTACTGGGCCTGGCTTTGCTGGGACCACGTTTGGCTCATGCTGTGCTTTATTAATTAATAAAGCTGTTTGTTAGCTGCCTAAACAGAGAGGAGCGTTTTTGCTTCGACAATAGCGTCTCACCACAGTACCCTGGGTCCGCCCCTAGGAATGGTGGACGGGATCCTCCAACAGATGGAGGAGAAGTGCTGCTGAGTTTGGGAGAAAGTCCTCGGAGTCATTGGTCTGTTCAGGAGCAGATGATGACCCTGCGAGCCCAGGCGAGTGTGAATGAACTACAGATTATGGAGCCCAGGGAGGGACGGAGAGTTGTGCTGATCAGAGTTTAGTTTACTGGCCTTTGGGTGCGGGGGAGAAGGGGCGTGAGCTGTGAAACCGCATATGTAACCCTCCCAGGACGCGGCTGCGTTTTAGTTGCTCACTGATGTGTTTGTGGTGCCCAAAGCCCCTTTGGACCCTGTGGATGTTTCTCAGACCTGGGTCTCCTCCTCCAGGCTTAGATCAGTATTTCTAGCCCAAGGAGGTCACCTTGTGGGGAGAATCCCAGGCACAGAATGAAGGGCCCCTTCACAGAACTAGACAGTTCCCTGGCTCTAGGAGCGGCAGTGGGTAATGGGGAAGATGAGGCCATTGATGAGGAGGAAGGAGTCACCCACTGCCAGCTCCAAGACCCAGAAGAAGCCGCGATCTGCACAGATAATGTAATTCAATGTGTTTATGGAAGATTAAAATGTAGAGTTGCCCCATCCTAAGGGAACAGGGGAGTTTGGAGATGTGCCGTGGCTGCTGGGGTGGAGAACCCAGTGTAACTGTGCCAGCCAATCACCACAGATGCTCTGAAGTGTCTTGTGTTAAAACCTCTGTTCCATTGGCAGATTTGTTGTTTAACGAACCCAGAGATTGTGACATGAAGGGAACTGACATCACTGTGACGTGAACTCCTGCGTTTGTAAGCGAAAGGGGAGCTGCAAATGGAGAAGAGAAAAGGTAAGTGCAGAAGTTGGGGGCCTGCAAGAGACCTTACAATGTGCTGCCATTACAGGCTGCTGTTTAAAAAACCACTGCAAGGTCACAGATTCCCTGGCCTTGGGTGCTATGCGGCCTCCACCCAAATGCAAAAACTCTTGAGAGCCAGGAGTGCATATGGGAATTTCTGTGGGGTAACCACAAGCTCTTTAACCCTCTCTTGGGAGAGAGCTTGAAGACAAAGTGTAGTTTCTTAAAGGCTGACCTTCAGTCTGGGGCATGTGCACAAAGAACCTCCTCCCTCCCAGGCCACAGGAATCTGTTCACAGTCTTATACAGGTGATTTTATTCACAAAATGAAGAAGACATATTCGCTGGGAGTTATATGTAACAGGACAACTAAAAAAGGCCCAGATAATTGTCTCCCTGAGATTCAATTACAGTTTCAGTGGGGAGGGATGTGGGCTTAGCACAGAGGAGTTTAACCATGACCTCCTCCCCCCAAAAAGCCCCCATGGTTGCATCTAACTCAACATTCCCTGTTCTACTCACATCTGTTGTACCAAGGTTTAGACTTTCCTTAGGCATGGACATCGCTAAAAAATGCTGGTTTACTCCATCGCTCCCCCAGCTCCTGTTCTGAACTCACATAAAAAACTAAAGCAGGAAGAACACAATTTTCTATTTTAATCTCTCACTCCCTTTCCATTCTCTCTCCTAGCTCCCTGACAACACTTCCTGGATGCCCCCTGGCTCTTGATTTAACCCTTTACAGGTAATTTAACTGAATGCCTAGGAGGTCTAGAAAAGGGTAGCACTGCTCCCGTCCATCAGACTTGTGCATGTAGTTTGTGAGCACAAATAGCTTGACCACATTACGAAAAGGGGAAAACCCAGAAGTGCAGCCTCCATCAAGTCTGCCACTGTCAGACAATGCTGTAGAGAAGAGGGGGAAAAATCCCACACAAATTTCAATTGAATGTAGCAGTCCTAGGGACAAAAGAGACAAAATGTCGTGGGGGCAAAAAGCTTTATAACAATTTTACATGTGAAGAAAGGGAAAGAAAGAAGTCAAATACTGACTAACTTGAAGAAAATATGAAGTTAAAAAAAAGGAGCCTTTTTAGAGAGAGAAATTTCTACAGGAATGCAAAAAAAAATGACATCATGGAGCAATAGAGCACAGAATGCAGGAAACTCAGTAAAGCTGTGACTTTTGGTGAGCAGACGGAGCCTGTGGTCAGAGACAGACTCATGTGTGGTATTAAACACAATGGGTGAAAAGAGAAATGGCTCCGAGAAGGAGATTTCACTGCAGAACACGCTCTCCAGATGTGAAGGGCAGCAGACACTGTGACAGCACAAGCCAAAGAGTTGAATTTACCAGAGGGGGTTTTCCATGTGCTACATATCAGTGAATGCAGCTAGAATAGACCCAATCCAAGGGGGTATCACTTCTTATGAAAACTACCACTCCCTGTGAGACCAGGTGCAGACAGTTCTGTGGAAGTTGTGGATCACTGCCTGGGCCCAAACACTGAGTTCCCTTTGGGAAATTCTATTATAACTAAGGGGAAAATGATCGGTTCGCACACTGTGGCGGATCCCAAACAGAGAACAGTCAAGTGCTCTGTGACAGACAATCCAGTGAGGAGTGTCTCACAGACACACTAGGGTCTAGCAGGCCTGAGGAGCGGGACTGGACATGGCCTAGGGCAGGGGCTGGAACTTTTCTCCCACTCACACTGACCCCAGGAACGCAGGTTCACATTCTGTCTGAGCCAGATGAGGAGAAAGTGAAAGTAAAACCTTAATGGGCCCCAGGCAAACACAAAGACGTGGTTAGTGTTGAACAAACACAGCAATGGCGGGGGTGGGGCATTGGTAACTAGCATCAGCCTTAAAAATCCAACCAATTCCAAGCTCATTCATTGTAGTATCAAAGAAGGTGACACCAATTTTAGGCCTGGTTTCGCCTGGGAATCCTGGCCAGGGGCAAGAGGAGGTGACAAGTTCACATCCTTTGTACATTTCATGGGTCAAGAGGAGCGGGGAGCAATCAGCAATGTGTTTTTGCCTCTGATGTTTCACAATTGTTTGTCTGATGTCTGGGGGCTTCTTTCGCTGGGCAGGAAATCACGCCTTCTGTGGCAAAGTCATAGTTCACACTTAATCATGCTTCTCTCAGAGTGTGTGGGTGTTTACTGTTTAAGAGCAAACAATTAAATATCACCTAGTAACATGGTGTGTGGCCATAATCAGGAAGATTAATGGAGACACAAATAAACAAGCATCTCACACAGTTTAAGCACCAAAGACCGTTTTATAAGTCTAACACCTCTACAGAGCAAACCAGTCCCAGGTGCCCTGGTCTAGTCTCTAGCTGTGAGCGTCTCAGTTCTTAGTTAATCCCTGCAGCCAGGGCAAGAGCAGGCATCAGACGTGCCAACATCACACACCAGCCAGTTTCACTTCTCTCCAATTAGCTCGACCCACATACACTTCTCAATCCACATTGCCTTGTCTGTGGCCATCTTGTATATCAGCTGCACCCATGGCACATCCCCAGCGCACACACAACTCTGTCTGCACACCCCATACACTCAGCACACAGGGACAGTCAGCACCGGGGTCAGCAGGTTACACATGATCCCTGACATGATAGCTCCATGTTCTGACAGCAGTGACTTGGGCTTGCCCTTGCCACATGGCTCACAAGGGCTGTTGGGGTGTAAAGGGTTAAGGATATCGGTGCTCGTGGGAGGGGGAAGAGATGCAGGGAGATGCAGACAGTGTCTCCTTCCCTATCTGGCCACTTTCTGGGTGGGCTTTGTCACCACCTCGCTGTACAGAACATGCACCTCTGCAGCAGGCTGGGCTCTGCTTTTCGACTGGCTTCTGTGAGTGTCCAAGGCCAAGAACTCGATGTGTGTGTAGGCGACTTCTGAGCCCTGGTGGGGGAGGACAGAGAAAGAGTGAGGGGGAGGAGTGCCTGGGAAAGCAACCAAACTGACCAGATGTTTATACACTATGACCCATGTGACACAAAAGGGGCTTGTTTAGTCAGGAGATGAGAAAGCTGAGGACAGAACAAGCCTTCTGAGACAATGTTACAAACAAGATGGTGACCGACTAAAAATGTCTCAGTGTCCACTGAAGGTTTAACTAATTGTACCGCAGCACAGCAGGCCAGACTAGAAGACTTCTTGCTATCTCGGTCCTGTCCTACGTTTCTGAGAGTCCATGGTGGTTGGGAGTGATGGGGGAGGGACGACCAAATCTCAGCCCTTTCTCCTGCCTGAGCAAACCCCGTGCCACTTCCCCGTGGGGCTGTTCTCTGCCTGCCTGCCCCAGACAGGAAGCTGCATCTGAGGACTGGGCACAAGATTCCAGCCAGGCAGTTTCAAGGCAGTCGGACTGTGCTGGGGGTTTCAATCTATAAATCCTTTCCCGTTACCTGTTCCACCTGCTCCACTCCAGCATCCAGGGGTTTTGATCCCTTATTGTGATGGCCGGGATTTGTGTTTCTGGCGTGTTCTCTGGACACAAATCCCTTGGTGCCTTTTAGTGGCTTTGGAACTAAAACAGAATCAGAGGAGAACGGGGCTGACGTGTTGGAGCAGCAAGAGGGAATGACCACTAGTGTGATGCTGAGAAAACAAGCCAAACAGTTTTATGTCTCTTGATTTCAGTACATGTGTGAGTCTGAACCTTCTACTAGGGCACAAGATGAAAAGAGATCAAAAACTGTCTCTGTATGTATGTCTAGATGTGCATATTTCTGCGGTCCAGAGCCTTGATAATTCCTGAATGTTTGAAATTATTTTACTCTTCCCTTATCCCTAACCACAGCCAATGACCATAGTGCGCATCTCTAACCTCTAATCTCACCTCACAGGGGTTGCTGGTTTTCCCCTCTTTCCTGTCTAACTAGTGCTGTGTTAATAATAGTTTGATTGTCTTAAATCAAACAGCTGCTGAGCTGCTTATGGGGCGTCATGTGTTATAGAAGCTAACCAGGGACCAATAGGTGTTTGAAAGGCTACTAAAAGCTTTAGAACATGATCTTTTTCTGCTTTGGCTTGTCTTTTATAGAGAAGTGTCATGGGCCAGGCATGTCTGATTTGGTCTCCATACCCACAGAGTGGAATGGTACTTTGTGGTTGATGGTGGTTTGAAACTATTTACACTGATCATGACAGAATAGTTACTGGCTAGACCCCACCAGGGGGAGCAGGTGTATGATCACAGCTCCCGGCCACCTTTCACCCACCTCTTTTCTTCCTACAGCAGTAGCAGATCAGAGCAGCCAGGGCTCCAGCTGGAAGCAAGATGCTGCCTGTTATCAGCAGAATATCCTGGGCTTTGGGTGAGGCTGTTCATGCAGGAGACAAAGGAAAGAGAGGGAAGGACAAATACGAACATCTGGACTAGCATGGAACATGGCTTCAGACCCACGCAGGAATCTGCCCTTGCAACAACTATCCTGTGACAACCCGTCACTGCTGCCCATGGCACGAGCCATCTGTAGCAGCCTGCTCCTCGTGCCAAAAACGGGACTGAAGGCCCAGGGTTAATTCCTTGCTGAACTGCAGGTCCCCTGGGGCACATTCCCTCTCCTTTTCTCTGTTCCCCATCTCTACCATGGGCATGGGAAGGATAAATCCATTAACATCAGTCTCTCAGAGACCTGAACCATCAAAGTACCATAGCTAGAAAGGGTGTGAAGGGGATCTGGAGATAATAATTTCCTCTTTGTTTTCTATCTCCACGTGGCATCTGCCCACCTGATCTTACCTCCCTCTCCCAGCAGAGCTCTCGGGGATGGGTCTCCTCCCATTGGAGCAACACAGGTGGCTGAATGAAGGAATCATGGATGTCTCACCTGTCCTGGGGACATTCACGGTGACGTTCACAGCCTGGCTCTTGAGGGAGGGGACCCACCTCCCACTCACGTTGTCCTCGTACCCGCAGGTGAATTCCCCGCTGCCATTGGGACTGGCCAATGGGATGCTGAGCAAAGAGCCATTCACTGAGTAGGAGCCGGGCTCCATGGTGCTGATCTCAGACCCTGCGTCCCTGGGGACAAACTCAACTCCGTCCTTGTAGAAACGAAACTTCCTCTCGCCGGTGTCCCCGGGGGCTGTGCAGGTGAGGAGCAGGGGGAACCCTTCACTCACAGCTCCAGACGGGGGATCCATGCTCAGCACTGGCTGGGGAGGGAGATCTGTGGGGAGCAGCAAAGGGGAGGGGTCAGCAGGGACATGGAAGGAGGGAAAGTGTCTATTGTGCCCAGAAATCAATGTACTGAGAGCTGACCTGGGCTCTCTCTCCAGAGCCTCTTGCTTCACTGAAATGAGTGGGAGCCGGGATAGGGGTGGAGTTTGCCTCCTGCCAGTGGGGGTTTTTGTCCTTCACAATTTTAGGG
Organism: Pelochelys cantorii; assembly: GCA_032595735.1. Lineage (NCBI taxonomy): Eukaryota > Metazoa > Chordata > Testudines > Trionychidae > Pelochelys > Pelochelys cantorii. Next base: position 18,773,224 of record CM064351.1, on the reverse strand, counting down.
CCTGAAAGGACCATTCTCCCTGCCCCCTGCATCTGGACCTGCAGGGTTCCCTGCTAGACCTGACAGTGTCTCCACAGTTCCTTGTTCTCCAGATGTGCATCTTCCTCCCACCACTCCTTCTGTGCCACTAAACTGGCTAAAGGGGAGACTTTTAATCAGTTTGAGCTGCTCCTTGAATGAATTCAGGTGTCACAGTCTAATCTAACTGTGTTCACCGACTCTAGAAAGTGTCTTAATTTACTGTCTCAATTTAATTCTCGGAGGTTCTTAATTAAGAGGCCATATGCTGATCCATCTCCTGGAAGTAAGACTGAAGAAAGCTGCAGGGAGGCAGGATTAGAGCTTGTGCCCTATCAAGTGGGATGACAGTGCTGTGAGCACCCCATAGCAGTGCCCAGAGCTGTGAGCAACCCACAGCAGTATCCTCTTATCCCCAAACTTTACTGGTCTGCTTTAGCTCCCATGTAGAAGGAGCATCCCAACCCACCACCATGGGACTGAGGCCTGGGCCTGGGGGTAGATGTGGTGCCTGTTTCATTAAATATCCCCAGATTTCCAAAAGCCAAAGTAGCATCAACAACTCCCCACAAAGCTCTGTGGAACCAGGGAGTGGTATCGCTGGTGGGTTCCAACTGTCTAGGTTGCCCTTTCATGTAGCTGAGTGGCCAGGCTGTGTCTCATCCTGGCATCATGGAGACATACCCTGTCCTGGGGCCAGCAAGCAGCAGGAGAAAGGGGGCTCACCTGCCACTGCCATGGGGATGGGGCTGCTTGTCTCCGAGGGGATCTCTCGCCCAGACACTGTCTTCCAGAATTCACAGGTGTACACTCCAGTGTGGGATCCAGACAGACCTGACAGCTGCAGGGAGTCGGTGTAACTGTCCCGAGGGGAGGGCAGTTCCATGGAGTGGATTTTCTGGCTGTTCCTGAAGAAGTGGATCCCGGACACTTTGGACACCCCGGCAGCTGAGCACGTCAGGGTCACATTTTCTCCAGCGATGTAGACAGGCTGCTGTGGGGACACAGTGATCTGCGAGTCTGGAAAAGACAAGGAGGTCGGGAGAGGGGACGGTTGCTACCTGGGGAGCAGGTGACACAGAGGCAAAGGAAGAGCCAGTGAAGATGAGGAGGGAGGGATCCTGGACACAGACCCCAGCCAGCCCCAGCCCCGTGCCCAGGAACCACGTCCCCGCTGGGCCATGCAAACACTCAGCAGCAGAGATCTCCCTGCCGGGAACCCAGGGGGACCAGCCTCCCCAGCTTGGTACCTGAGGGGGCAGCTGTGCCCAGGGCAGCTCAGTCTGCCTGGGTTGATCTTGGGAGGGTGGCTGAGGCTGGGGGTGTGAGGGAGCTGCCCCCACTGAGCACAGACCAGGACTCCCTGCACTAAGCCATAAGCCGCAGAGACCTGAGTGCCTCAGGGAAGCTTCCCCAGGGGAACCTGGCCCAGTGATGCCAAGGAAGCGCCAGCCCTTTGACCCCTGCTGGGATCTCACCCATTCACCCACTTGGGTATTGGTGGCAGCAATAAGATGGGTAACAAGACCGGGACCAATCCCTTTCCTGACACTAATCACAACAGACAAGACAGGCAGCTGCAGGGATCAAGATTCGCTGAGGATTCCCCTGGTGGTGCCGAGCTCAGAGCCCTGTGCTGTGAACTTCCCTGCAGCAGTGCCCAGTCTCTGAGGATGAGCTGCACCTCAAGCTCACTATGGCATGTTTGAGGTACAAGGATGGGCCCTGACCAGAGCCAGGGGGCAAAGCTGACGTGCTGGGATGGGCCTGAAATTCCCAGTGACCCACCCACCAAACAGCAGGAAACAGGCTCACCTGTCACTGTGATGGAGATGGAGCTGCTGTTGCTAGAGGAGATCTCTCCATTGGGATCACATCTCCAGTATGCACAGGTGTAGGACCCAGCCCGTCCCTTCTCAGCTGTGAGCTCCAGCCAGGGCTCTGCAGTATCCTGGAGGAGTGTTCTGGGACCCTGCTGCCCTTTTTGGAAGAAGAATCTGTATCCCCCAGCCCGCTCACCGCGAGGAGGGGAGCACTTGAGTGCAAATGGCTCCCCAGGGGGATACACTCGGTACATGGCTCTCCTGAAGATGTTAGGAGCCGGCAGCAGAGCTAGGACAGAGGCAGAGGGGTCAGTGGAGAGAGGGAGGCCAGGATGGAATAAGAAGAAAATGAGAAGTGAGAAGAGATCAGCCCTGGAGAAATATGAACACAAACCAGCTGCATCTTACTGCCCGGCATCTGCCCCCACGGTGGGAAATACCCCACAGCAGATACACCCCAGCTGGATTCTCTGAACTGGTTCCATGGCAGCATGGCTCAGGCCTCTAAGAAACACAGTCGGGCTGGATTCAGAAATCCCCAAGGCTGGAGAATCCCACACACCCCCGGGGAATGGCCCCAGGGGTTAGTTCCCCTCATGCTGAAAGTCTGCCCCTTATTCCCAGCTGGAATTTGTGCAGCTCCCGCTCCCAGGAACTGGGTCCTGTAGAATCCCTGTCTGATCACCTGCAGAACCTCCCATTGTCACATGTCTGTTCCCCACGTCGTAACTTCTGGGCAAGAATTCCCCTGAACCTTCCCTTTATGATACTAAAGAGACTGGGCTGGGGGATGGAGGAGGCCAAAAGGGGGAGGGGGTTTTCTGCAAATGCTACAACCCCAGGACCTCCATTCCCATCAGGGCATTCACCAGCCCTGCCCAAGTGCCCAGCAGGAGATAGGAGGTGTTGCAGAGAAAGAAGGTTTTGCTGGATGTGGGGAAGGGAAGGGGGAGATTTTCAACTCTCCACCTTTCCTCTGGGGTCTCTGCAGAACCAGCTTTTAATGTTCTGGTTGGTGGTGCTGGGTCTGTGTCCCTGGACCTGAGTCCTCTGTGGGAGCCCAGAGATGGGGCAGAGAGAAGCCCCATCACCTTCACACGCAGCCCCACACCCTGGCCAGGGGAACTTAGTGTCATGGGGGTGGGAGCTCAATCTCCATGGTCCATAACCTCTCTCTCTCTCTGCTGAGGCTGCCAGTGAGGGGCTGGGTTGTGCCAATGGGGATGGGAGAATCTTTTGCCCTATGGCCTGGGCTGGGACCCACCAAAGTGACTCCCAAGCAGCCATCAGTTGGGGTTCCCCTTCTGCCCCCACAGATGTGGCTCTGGACTGCTGCAACTGGCTGGTGGGGTAGGGGCCTAGTCCCATGCCCTGAGACCAGCACTGGCACCACAGCACAGAGGATTCTGTTACCTGTGGGGGACACCAGCCTGAGGAGACTCTGGAGAGAGGCTGCAAGAAAAGAGGAAAATGGGAGTGAGAGCCATGGGACAGGGATGGGGTGCAGAGGAGGATGGGGGCAGTCTCCAGACACACAGAGGTCTGGGGGTGAGGGGGGCACTTACCCAGGAGAGGCAGGAGCAGAGGCAGTGCCATGGTGAGCCGGTGGCTCTCTGCTGGGAGCTGGGTTCTCAGCTCAGCTACTGGCCCCATCTGGGTGCAGAGGGATGGGACCCTCGCCTCTGACGCAGGCAGAGGAAGTCACAGCCTCAGGTGTGGTCACCGCTCAGCTTGGCAGCGTGACCGAATTCGGTGCTCACTGCGCAGGGTGTGGGGGGGACAGCTGCCAATTTCCCGCTGCTGATACTGGGGGAGGAGCTAAACCAGCAGCCCCTAGTGACTGACAGCTCTGGGGTTGGGCCAGGGATGCAGCTGGGGTAAAGGAAACTCTGCTGAGTTACTCTAGCTTACGCCAGGGGGGGATTTGGCCCCATTGACTGCAGGAGATGCAACACAGTGACGGTAGCGTGTGATAACTCTCTAGCCAGGCCCAAATCCATCTGGGGACCTGCAGTGTTTTTTAAAATAGCATTGGCAGTGATGGTTACTCACCTGACACTGGTGCAAAGAGGAGCAATGGGTAACAGGAGTTCGAGGCTGGGGGGCAGGGAGTGAGCAGAAAGGGAGGCAGCCCAGATAGGATGGGAGCTGTTGGGAGAAGCTCTCCCTCCTCTCTCTGGTCACTGGAGGGTGGAGGGAAGGTCTGCAGAGAAGCAGCTGAGCAGACAGCCCAGCTAGGAGCTGGGGAAGGGGCCAGAGGAAAACCTAGGTTGGAAGGTGCCCTGGAGGCTGCTCTGAGGCACCTGAAAGAGCAGATCTTAGCTTCTCACCAGAGGACCTGGCTCCCCAGTCCTTCCCTAGGAATGGTGGACAGGATCCCCCAGCTGACGGAGGAGAACTACTGCTGAGTCTGGGAGGAAGTCCCAGGAGTTATCGGTCTGTGCATAATCCTCATGACGACCCTACAGAGCCCAGGTGGGTGTGAAGGGGCTGCAGAGGGAGGATCCCTGGGGGGATGGAGAATTATGTTGATGTGAGTTTCTTTTACTGCGCTTTTTGTTCTATCCCCACCCCACCCCCCACCTCTCTGAAAGGGGCAAGTTCTTAATGTGACCCGGCTCAAAGGCTCCAGATTCAGTGACAAAATTACCACATAGCTTCAGCTGTGACACAGTGGGCGTAACCCTCCCAGTACACAGTTGCATTTTGGTTGCTCGCTAAGTGTTTGTGGTGCCCAAAACCTCTTCAGACCCTCTGGACGTTTCTGAGACCTGGGTCTCCCCTTCCAGGCTGAGACGGGTGTTTCTAGGCCAAAGGGGGTCACCTTCTGGAGAGAATCCCAGGCACAGAATGAAGGGCCCTTCACAGAACTAGACAGTTCCCCGGCTATAGGAACAGTAGTGGGAGACGAGGAAGATGAGGATATTGATGAGGAAGAAGGGGCTCCTAGCTGCCAGCTCAAAGCCCCAGAGGAAGCCACGAGCTGCAACAGAGGGTAATTGAATGTGTTTGTGGAAGATTAAAATGTAGAGTCACTCATTCATAAGGGAATAGGGGAGTTTAGAGAAGTGCCCTGGATGCTGGGGTGGAGAACTCAGGGTAGCTGTGTCCAGTAGATCACCACAGATGCTCTCTAGAGTCTTGTGCTAAAACCTCCATTCTGTTTCATAAGCTGATACAAATATAGAACTGGAAGAGACCTCAAGAGGTCATCAAGTCCATTCCCTGCCTTCACGGCAGGACCAAGCACATTTACATCATCCCAGACAGTTGTCTGTCTAACCTGCTCTTAAATATTTCCAGTAATGGAGATTCCACAACCTCCCTAGGCAATTTATTTATTTGCTAGTTTGTTATTTAATGAACCCCAAGATCATGACATCCTGTTGGAAGTGGTGATCGAGAAAGAAACTGACATGATTGTGAATATAACTCCTGTGTTTGCAATCAAAATGGGAGCTGCAAACAGAAGAGCAAAGGTTCATTGTCAAGGCTGTTCGCCACTCTTGCACTTTGAGTGCAGAAGTTGGGGGCCCACAAGAGACCTTAAATACTCTGCCACTAAAGCTTCTGTTTACAAAAACACTGTAAGGTCATGGATTGCGTGGCCTTGGGTGGGAAGTTGCTCCCACCCAAATGCAAAACCCCTTGAATGCCAAGATTACTCATTTGAGAACATCTGCCTGTGGCATAACCCTGAACTCTTTAAACCTTCCTCAGAACAAAGCTTGAAAACAAAGTGTAGTTTCTTAATAGGTGACCTTCCATCTCAGGCACATTCACACGGTACCCCCTGCCTTCTAATGCACAGGAATCAGATCAAAGTCTTTAAACGGTGATTTTATTAATGAAACAAAGAAGACAGACTTGATAAAGCACCCTTGGGTGCTAGATGCTACAGAGCAACTAAAAAAAGTCAGATGAAAAGCACAGGTCATTGCTTCCCTGGGATTCAGTTACAGGGTGTGGAGGGGGGAGGGGAGGGAGAACATGGGCTAAGTACAGAGGAGTTTAACCAAATGCAAAATTTAAAAAACAAACAAACCCTGATCACAAATAACTGAACATTCCCTGTTCCACTCAGATCTGTTGTTCCAAGGTTTAGTCTTTCCTTAGGCATGCACATCACTGAAAACTCCTGGCCTAGTCCATCTCTTGCCCAGCTCCTGCTCTGAATTCACACAAAAGCTAAAGCAGGAGGAACATGGTTTTCGATTTAAATCTTTCACTCTCTTGCCATTATCTCCCTGGCTCCCTGCCAACATTTCTGGATATCCCTGTTTCTTGGTGTAACCCTTTATGGGCAATTTAATTAACTGAATGTCTAGGATATCTAGAGTAAGGTAGTACAGGTCTCATCCATCACACTTGTGCATGTGCTGTGAGACCACAAATAGCTTGGCTGCATTCATAAAAGTGAAAAAGCCAAAAATGCAGCCTCCATCAAGTCTGACACTGCCAGACAATGCTATAGAGAATTGAAAAATATCCCACAGAAATTTGAATTGAATGTAGCAGTCATACGGTATGTCTACAGTAGCCCCCTAGTTCAAACTAGGGAGGCTAATGTAGGCATTCGAAGTTGCAAATCAAGCCCGGGATTTAAATATCCCGTGCTTGATTTGCATCTTCCCGGCCGGTCGCTATTTTTGACATTTACAAGTCCGGACTAATTGCCCGCGTCTACATGTGGCAGGAACCCAGTAGTTCAAAATAAAGCCCTTAATCGAACTACCTGCTAAACCTCATTCCAGGAAGAATAACAGGTAGTTCGAACTAGAGCTTTATTTCGAACTACCGGGTTCCTGCCGTGTGTAGACACGGGCAATTAGTCCGGACTTGTAAATTTCAAAAATGGTGATCGGCCGGGAAGATGCAAATCAAGTGCGGGATATTTAAATCCCGGGCTTGATTTGCAACTTCAAATGCCTACATTAGCCTCCCGAGTTCGAACTAGGGGGCTAGTGTAGACTTACCCATAGGGACAGAGGAGACAAACTGTTGCTGGGCAGAAAGCTCTGGACATTTCTAACAAGTTAAAGCTTGGGGAAAGTAAAAGCAGGAAGTCAGATACTGTCAAAATTTGAAGAAAATGGCAAGTCAGAAAGAAATGAGCCATTTGAGAGACACAATTTTCTACAGGCGTGCAAAAAACAGATGAAGTCATGGAGCAATATATAGCACACAATGCAGGAAACTCAGTAAAGCTGTGACTTTCGGTGAGCAGACAGAGCTTCTGCTCAGAGACAGACTCATGTGTGGTATTAACAATGACGCATGAAAAGAAAAATGGCTCCAAGAAGGAGATTTCACTGCAGACATTCAGGGCAGCAAACAGTGTGACAGCACAAGCCAAAGAGCTGGATTCACTAGAAGGGGTTTTCCGTGTACTACATACCAGTGAATGTAGCTAGAATAGATCTAATTCAAGAAGTTCCCACTTGCCATGAAAACTAATACTCCCTAGAGGCTGTGTTTACACTGGCCGCTTGAATTTGCGCAGAACACTGACGATCTAATGTAAGATTATCAGTGTTCTTGCACAAATACTATGATGCTCCCGTTCGGGAAAAAGCCCTCTTGCGCAAATGTATTTGCGCAAGAGGGCCAGTGTAGACAGCTAAAAACTGTTTTGTGCAAAAAAGCCCCGATGGCGAAAATGGCAATCGGGGCTTTCTTGCGCAAAACCGCGTCTAGATTGGCACGGATGCTTTTCCGCAAAAAGTGCTTTTGCGCAAAAGCATCTGTGTCAATCTAGACGCTCTTTTCTGCAAATGCTTTTAACGGAAAAACTTTTCCGTTAAAAGCATTTATGGAAAATCATGCCAGTCTAGATGTAGCCCCTGTGAAACCAGGTACAGATAGTTATGAGAAAGTTTGGGATCACTGCCTAGGCCCAAACTCTGTGTCCCTTTGGGAAATTCTATCACAGGTAACGGGGAAAATAAACATTTTGCTCAATGCTGCGGATCCCAAACAGGAGTAATTCAAGTGCTCTCAGTGACAGACAATCCAGTGAGGAGTGTCTCACAGACACACTGGGATCGAGCATCCTGAGGAGTGGGATTGGACCCGGCCTAGGGCAGGGGCTGGAACATTTCTCCCACTGACACTGGCCCCAGGAGCTCAGGTTCACGTTCTGTCTGAGCCAGATGAGGAGAAAGTGAAAGTAAAACCGAACAGGGCCCCAGGCAAACACAGGGACCTGGTTCTTGTGGAACAAACACAGCAGTGATGGGGGTGGGACATTGGTAACTAGCATCAGCCTTAAAAAAACCCACCAATTCCAGGCTTATGCATTGTAGTGTCAAAGGAGGTGACACCAACTTTAGGCCTGGCTGCATGTGAGAATCCCTTCCACCAGGGGCAACATGAGGTGACAAGTTCACATGCTTGTGTCCAGTTCATGGGTCAAGAGGGGTGGGGAGCAAGCAGCAAAGCGTGTTCTCCTCTGATGCTTCACAATTGTTTGATGTCTGGGGGCTTCATACTCTGTGCAGGAAATCTCCCTTCCTGTGGCAAACTTGTACTTCACACTTCATCGTGCTTCTCTCCACAGTGTGTGGGTGTTTACAGTTTCAGAGCAAACAATTAAATATCACCTTGTAACATGGGCTGAGGCCATAATCCGTGAGATTAATGGAGACACATACAAAGGGCATCTCACAATGTTTAAACACTAAAGACCTTTTTATAAGTCTAACACCTCTACAGAGCAAACCAGCCCCAGGTACCCTGGTCCAGTCTCCAGCTGTGAGCTTGTCAGTTCTTAGCTAATTCCTGCAGCAAGGGCAAGAGCAGGCATTGGACGTGCCAGCATCACACCCTGGCCAGTCTGATCTCTTTTCCATTAGCTCGACCCACATACACTCGTTAATCCACATTGCTTTGTCTGGGACATTTTGTGTATTGGCTGCTCCCACAGCACATTCCCAGCACACACACAACTCTGTCTCCAAACCCACCCAGGGAGAGTCAGCACTGGGGTCACATGATCTCTGACATGACATCTCCATATTTTGACAGTAGGGACTTGGGCTTGTCCTTGCCACATGGCTCACAAGGGCTGTTGGGGTGTGAAGGGTTAAGGATATCGGTGCCCACGGCAGGGGGAAGAGACGCAGGGAGATGCAGACAGTGTCTCCTTCCTTATCTGTCTGCCTTCTGGGTGGGCTTTGTCACCACCTCGCTGTACAGCACATGCGCCTCTGCAGCAGGCTGGAATCTGTTCTTCCACTGGCTTCTGTGAGCACCCAAGGCTGAGAACTCGATGTGTGCGTAGGCAACTTCTGAGTCCTGGTGGGGGAGGACAAAGAAACAGTGAGGGGGAGGGGTGCCTGGGCACTCAGTGCTTGAATGATGCACTGGGAAGGATCTCTATGAAATCGGGGGTTACCAGGACATTGAAGGAGTGGATGAAAATGATCTTTAAAAACTGGAGATTTAACCCTGAACTCAGTGAGATGGAATTCAGGGTGGTGCAAAGAACTCCATGTAGGAAGGAAAAAATTAAAGACAGCTGTGAAAATTGAGTTTTGCTGGTGTGGCAGGAGCACTGCGGAAAAAGAGCAGAAATGGCCTTTGGGTCAAGAGAACGATGGTGCTGAGAAAAAGTCTCACGTCTCTCTGGGCTCTATGAACTGTTGTGTGTGTTGTGTGTGAGGCAGTCGAGGGAATTCTCCCTCACAATTTGACACTGGTGAGGATTCAGGTGGGGCCCTTGTCCAGGTCTGGACATCGCACTTGAAGAAGGATGGGGACAAACTGCACAGAGCCCAGAGGAAAGCAACCGAACTGACCAGATGTTGATACAATATGACCCATGTGACAGGTGCACAAATGGGCCCTGTTCAGTCAGGAGATGAGAAAGCTGAGAACAGAACAACCCTTCTGAGACATTGTTACAAACAGGACAGTGACCAGCTGTTCTCAGTGTTCACAGAAGGTTTAATTAATCCTAGCTCAGCACAGCGGGTAAGACTAGAAGACTTGCTGTCTCAGCCCTGTCCTACCTTTCTGTGAGTCCATGGCGGTTTGGAGCGATGGCAAAGGGACGACCAAATCTCAGCCCTTTCTCCTGCTTGAACAAACCCCGGGCAGCCTCCCTTTGGGGCTGTTCTCTGCCTGCCCCACCCCAAACAGGAAGCTGCATCTCAGGACTGGGCACAAGATTCCGGCTGGGCAGTTCCAAGGCAGTCGGACTGTGCTGGGGGCTTGAATCTCTGAATCCGTTCCCGTTACCTGTTCCACCTGCTCCACTCCAGCACCCTGGGCTTTGGGTCGCTTGTTGTGACAACTGGGATTCGTGTTTCTGGCGTGTTCTCTGGGCGCAGATCCCTCGGTGCTTGTCAGAGACTTTGGAACTAAAACAGAATCAGCAGAGAATGGAGCTGAAGTGGGGAGCAGCAAGAGAAAATGACTCCTACAATATATGACCCTTAGAAAGCAGAATCTAAACTCCGCTTTGTGTCTGTTGATTTCAGAACATGTGTGAGTCTGTGGCTTCTACCAGGGCACAGGGTGAAAACATAAAAAATGTCTGTATGTGTGTGTAGATGTGTGTATTTCTGCAGTCCAGAGCCATGAAGATTCCTGAAAGTTTTACATTATTTTATTCCTCCCTTAACCTTAACTCTAACCACAGCCAATGACCTTGGCACTCATTTCTCCCCTCAGTGCTATTGCATAGCCATGTCCCAGCCCCGTGGCTACAACCCCAACAACTCACCCAAACAACCCAAGAAGAAGTTGGGCCCAGAGACAAGCGTTCTTGCTTGGGACAAGGGGAAACTCAGATTCTCTGTGCTGCCCCGTACTTCCTGTGTGAGCTTGGACCCCAGGGGAACTGGCCACCTCAGTCCTGTTAATGTTGTGGCTCTTGTACCTCACTTCTCCACCCACAAAATGGAGCCAGTTGCTTGTGGGGTGCTCAGATGCTGTGGCAATGCTTGACCCTTCCCAATTCAACATAAAATCAGGACGTGAGAAATGATTTTCTGTCTTTCAAGCAGCATCTAAGGGATGGATTTGGGGAGTGAATGGGAAGTGAGGGAAGGTGCCAGAAAGTGTCTTGGCTCACAGGAGTTGCAGGTTTTCCCCTCTTTCCTGACTGACTAGTGTTGTGCGAGGGTGGTTTGTCTTTAATCAAACAGTCACAGAGCTGGTTATTGGGCATCATGTATTATAGAAGCCAAACAGGGACCAATTCATGTTTGAAATGCTACTAACAACTTTAAAACTCGATCTTCTTTTTCTGCTTTGGCTTGTCATTTAGAGTGAAATGAATCATGAACCAAGCTTTTTTGATTTAGTCTCCATTACCACACACAGGTACGGTAGTTTGTGGCTATTGGTGCTTTATAACTATTTACACTGATCATGAAAGAACAGTTATTGGCTAGACCCCATCGAGGGAGCAGATGGGAGATCACAGCCCGAGTCACCTTTCACCCACCTCTTTTCTTCCTACGACAGTAGCAGATCAGAGCAGCCAGGACTCCAGCTGGGAGCAAGATGCCAGCTGTTGTCAGCAGAATACCCAGGGCTTTGGGTGAGGCGGTTTATGCAAAACATGAAGAAAAGGGAGGGAAGGGCAAATGAGAACAGCTGGACCAGCGTGGAACATGGTTTGGGACCCACACAACAACTATCCTGTGACAACCCTTCACTGCTGCTCATGGCACGATCCACTCTAGCAGCTTGCACCTCCTGCCAAAAGGGGTAGAGAAGGATAAGAGGTGATGGGCCTGCCTGGGGCACTGGCTATGGGGGTTCAATTCTTTGCTAAACTGCAGGACACATTCCCTCTCCTTGCCTCAGTCTCCATCTCTAGAATGGGCAGGGGAAGGATAAATCCATTAACAACAGCCCTTTGGATACGTAGACCATCAAAGTACCATGGCTAGAAAGGGCATGTGGGGTGGGGGAGCAGGGAATTTGGAGATTTCAATCTCCATTCTGATTTCTATCTCCATGTGACGTCTGCCACCCGATCCAACCTCCCTTTCCCAGCAAAGATCCCGGGATGTGTCTCCTCCCATGGAATCAGATCAATGAAGGAATCATGGACATCTCACCTGTGCTGGCGGCATTCATGGTGATGTTCCCAGCCTGGCTCTGGAGGGATGCAATCCACCTCCCACCCACATTGTCCTCGTACCCGCAGGTGAATTCCCCACTGTCATTGGGACTGGCCCGTGGGATGCTGAGCACAGAGCCCTTCACAGAGTGGGAGACGGGCTCCATGGTGCTGATCTCAGACCCTGCGTCCCTGGGGACAAACTCAACTCCATCCTTGTAGAAATGAAACCTCCTCTCGCCGGTGTCCCCTGGGGCCGTGCAGGTGAGGAGCAGGGGGAGCCCTTCACTCACCGCTCCAGATGGGGCTCCACGCTCAGCACTGGCTGGGGAGGGGGATCTGTGGAGAGCAGCAAAGGGGAGGGGTCAGCAGGGACGGGGAGGGGAGAAAGCGAAGATGGTGCCCAGAAATCAATGTACTCAGAGCTGACCTGGGCTCTCTCTCCAAAATGCTGAGGGGCTCCCCCCAGAAAGGAGCGAGGGCCGGGCTAGGGATGGGAATGGCTCCTTCAGACACAACATGGGCTGCTGTGATGTAGGAATTCTCACAGAGCTCCTAAGTTCACACGGTGGGCCCTGCGTGTCAGGGCAGTGGGATGTTGAGCTTTATCTCCCCTCTGGGGAAAATGGCAACTCCCTGTCTGATTAGCTCCCCTCACTGGCTCACCACAACTCAGTCTGACCCGCTACTTCAGGAGCAAGCCACAGTCTGATTCAGCCCCTCTGCTTCTTAGCAGGGGGGAATGAGAGCGGAAAAATCCCCCAGCTTCTAGTGGCCTCCTCAGGCCTGGAGGCCACAGACTGGATCCCTCATCTCAGTCTCTCTCCTTCCAAAAGGGTTTTTTTTTCTCCCTCAGACTTTTGGGGCCAGAAGAGACCATTCCCCAGGCAGGGCTCTCCCCGCCCCTTTCTGGACCTGCAGGGGGTTCCCTCCTGAACCTGACAGTGTCTCAACAGTTCCAGCTCTGCAGCTTCCTCCCACCAGTCCAGGTGCACCACTATACTGACTAAAGGGGAGTCTTTTAACCGGTTCCAGGTGGTCCTTGAAGGGTACAGGTTTCCCATTCAAACCTTACTGTATTGCCCTGCTCTCACAGGTTCTAGATAGTTAGCAGTTGCCTTAGTTAACTAATTGCCTCAATTGAGTTCTAGGAGTTTCTTAACTAATCACAGGTGTCTTAATTCACTTTAAGTAACTGCAGTTTGGCTGCCATGGCAACAGGGATTTGTTCAGCCTTGGTCTCATATTGCTGAATTTATTGCTTTCTGGTGGTCATCTTGCTTTCTCCCCCTCACAAAATAAAAACACTGAATATTGTTCACATTTTTCCTTTTGAAGCCCCTTCACATTATGGAAGAATGTGCTCTCACATAAAGTTTCCTTGTGTGTAAATTTTTTTCCCATATAGTCCATTAAAATCATTCTTAGCCGTTGCCAACCCTGGTCCATATATTACCCAGGGGAATCCAGGGCCTCTCTCTGAGATCAGCTGGGTCAACTGGATTACCAGGGTTGTCAGATACCTTCACAAAAAATCCCGAACATGGCGGGGGGAAAAAAATTGGTTGAACGAACAAAAAAAAAAATAGCGAGACCAAACTTGTTAAGAAAAAAAAAGGTAGCTGCGCCTTTAAATTCCCGTGCTCCCCCTGCCCCTGCCAGACACAGCAAGGGAAAAATGTCCCTGCTGGCCTTCCATCCGAGAGAAACAGAAAATACCGGAGATTTTACATGTCTAATATTTTCTGGTTTTCTATTTTTACCGGACAGAAGACGCGATTGCCGGACTGTCTGGGCAAAAACCGGACACCTGGCAAATTTATGGATTACCCAGTGCACAGCAGGGGTCAGGGATGTCTGGTCTGTGCCTCAGCTGTGAGTATGAACCAATCACGGCAGTGGGACCAGGGAGCCTGTTAAGAGATCAAGTCCCTGCTTTGATAGAAGAAGTTGTCTCTGAGACATCCTTCATCCCTGGGTGTAGAGCATCTCAGTCTAGCATGTTCCCCTCCAGTGCACTTGGGCAGTAGGGCACCCTGATATATTGGTGCTGATGCGGGAGTGGGTAAGAGGCCACAAACTGATCAATTTCCTGGCAGTAATAATGAAGGAAGCTGCTGGGATGGGGGCTTAGAACTGGCACCCTACACCAGTGGCCATGGCTGGCCCAGGTTTTCCAATATTCCTCTGGGCTGGGAGCCCCTGAATCCCAAAGTAGCATCAACAACTCCCTGCGAACCTACCAGGAAGTGCTATTCCAGGGGGCTCACACTGACCTGGGTGGCCCTGTGCTGAGCTCAGCATCTCACCCTGGGCATCATGAGAAGATACCCGGCCCTGGGGCCAGCAAACAGCAGGAGAAAGGGGGACTCACCTGTCACTGTGATGTTGATGGGGCTGCTTGTCTCTGATAGGAGCTCTCGCCCAGACACTGTCTTCCAGAATTCACAGCTGTACACTCCAGCCTGTGATCCAGACAGACCCGACAGCGGGAGGGAATGGTTGTAACTGTCCCGAGGGGAGGGGAGTTTCTTGGAGTGGATTTCCCGGCCATCCCTGAAGAACCGGATCCCAGAAACGGCAGGTGCCCCGGCAGCTGAGCACGTCAGGGTCACGGCTTCCCCAGCAATGTAGACAGGCTGTGGAGGGGACACAGTGAGCTGGGGAGCTGGAAAAGAGAAGGGGTTGGGGGAGAGGATGGTTACTACATGGGTGCCTGTTGACACAGAGGCAGAGGGAGAGCCAGGGAAGGGCAGAGTAGGGAGGGATCCTGGACACAGACCCAGCCAACCCCAGCTCCATGCTGAGGAACCACATCCCCGCCGGGCCAGGAAAATTCTGCGCAGCAGAGATCTCCCTGCTGGGAACTCAGGGAACCAGCCTCCCCTGCTGGGTACCTGAGGGGGCACCTCCCACGCAGGGCACCTCAGCCTGCATGGGCTGGGGGCAGCGGGCTTGTGCGGTGAAGGTTAGGGGTGTCAATGGGCTGCACCCAGCAGGCACAGACTAGAATACCCGGCACTAAGGGAAAGAGGCAGCCATATGCCCCAGAGCCCTGGGTGTCCCAGGGGAGCTTCCCACACTCCATCTGGGACCTGGCCCAATGACTCCAGGGAAGCTCCAGCCCTTTGACCCCTGCTGGGATCTCGCCCATTCACCCACTGGGTATTGGTGCCAGCAGTGGGGTGGGTAACAGGACAGTGACCAATCCCTCTCCTGACACTAATCACAACAGACAAGTCAAGCAGCTGCAGGGCTCAATGTTCAATGAGGGTCTCCCTGACAGTGCCCAGCTCAGAGTCCAGTGCTGTGAGCTTCCCTGCAGCAGTGCCCATTTGGAGCCCCAGTGCTGTGAGCTGCCACACAGCAGTGTCCAGTCTCTGAGGATGAGCTGGCAGCCAAGCCCACTAGGGAGTGGTTGAGATACAAGGAGGGGCCCTGAGCACAGCCAGGGGGCAAAGCTGACGTGTCGGGATGGGCCTGAGATTCCCAGTGACCCACCCACCAAACAGCAGGAAACGGGCTCACCTGTCACTGTGATGGAGACGGGGCTGCTGCTCCTAAATGACTTTGTTCCTTTGGATCCCCATCTCCAGTACGCACAGGTGTAGGACCCAGCCCGTCCCCTCTCAGCTGGGAACTCGAGCTGGGACTCTAGACTTTCCCTGAGGAGAGTGCTGGGGCCGTGCTGCCCTTTACGGAAGAAGAATTTGTATCCCCCAGATTGCTCACCGGGAGGAGGGGAGCACACGAGTGTAACCGGCTCCCCGGGGGGATACACCATGGAGCTGGCTCTCACCGAGAGGGTAGGATCCAGTAGGGGATCTGGAACAGAGGCAGGGGGGTCAGTGGAGAGGGGGAGGCCAGGATGCACTGAGGAAAAAATGACAAGTGGGAAGAGATCAGCCCTGGACAAATAGAAACACGAACCTGCCGCATCTCTCTGACTGACACCTACCCCTAGGCTGGGAAATGCCCCACAGCAAGGCTATGTCTAGACTGCAGGCTTCTTGTGCAATAATTTTTTTTCAGAAGAGATCTTCCCCAAAAAATTCTTGTGCAGGAGTACGTCCATTCTGCAAAAATTCATCAAAAAAGCAATGCGCCTTTGCCAAGGGGAAACATGCAGACTGCATGGACGCTCTCTCAAAAGAAAGCTCTGATTGCTATAGACAGAATGGCCACCATGGCACCTGAGCTTTTTCCTCTGTCCTCTTCTTGCACAAAAGAACCCCTCCTTCCTGTCCACACACACCTTATTGCAAAAGAGGTCTTTCACAAAAAGGCATGCTTCATCGTAGAATGAGGAATACCTACAGCAGAAAAACCCCTCTGTTCTTTCCATTTTTCTGCGCAAAAACACCCTTGAAGTGTGGACACTCCGGGAGTTTTTCTCGGAAAAATTCTGTAGTGTAGACATAGCCCAAATGAACCATGGCCTGATTCTCTCTCTCTCTCTCTCTCTCGTGTCCCATTATCTCTCTCCCCCTATGATGAAAACCCGAAGTTCATTCCCAGCTGGAATTTGTGCAGCTCCCACTCCCAGGAACCGGGTCATGTAGAATCACTGTCTGGTCACCTGCAGAACCTTCCATTGTCACGTGTCTGTTCCCCACGTCGGAACTTCTGGGCAAGGATTCAGTCCCCCCCAGAATGTTCCCTTTGTGACACTGAACAGCATCAGCTCCTGGAGTCTCTCCTAGAATATGGACCTGCCTTCTGCACAGCTGGGCAAATTCCTCCCCCTAGTCTCTGCATCTTCACCCCTGCACCCCACAGCCTGTGACCCCCAATGTCCCTGTTCTGCCCCCCAATCTGCTGCCCTCCCCTCATGGGAACAGATGAGCCGGGAAGGGGATTGTGCTGAGGAGCAATCAGGATGCAATCGGCCTGTCCCAGCAGAGACAAGGAGTTTCAGGGGCAGAGCTGTGTGGGAAGGTTCCTTCATGTGTCTCAGTATCCACAGGCTGCCCCCTCTCCATCCAGGGGAGGGGTGAGGGCAGTTTGGGAGGGTCCTTCATCCACCAGTGCAGCTCCAGATCCCCACACTCTGGGGGAACTAGGAGGCCAAAAGGGGCAGGGTGGTTTCTGCCAATGCTTCAACCCCAGGCCCCCCAGCAGTAGCTCAAAGGTGCTGCAGAGAAGTGAGGAGGGCTGCCTGGATGTGGGGAAGGGAGGGGGGAGATTTTCCACTCACCACCTCTCCTCTGGGGTCTCTGCAGAACCTGCTTTTAGTGTCCTGGTTGGTGGTTCTGTGTCTGTGCCCCTGGCCCTGAGCCCTCTGTGGGAGCCCAGGACTGGGACACAGACCCAGCACCACCAGACTCCGAGGGGCACTCAGAGACCCCGCCCCTCCACAAAGAGCCCCACTGCCAGGGGCACTCAGTGTCATGGGGAGGTGGGAGCTCGGTCTCGATGGTCCGTCCAGCCCTCGCTCTCTCTGCTGGGGCTGCCAGTGAGGAGCTGGGCAGCGTCCATGGGGCTGGGGGCAGCTTCTACCCTATGGCCTGGGCAGGGACCCACCAAAGAGATGCCCCAAGTAGCCATCAGCTGGGGTTGCTCTTCCCCATGGACATGACTCTGGCCTGGAGCTGCAGCTGCAGTTTCTATGGGAGATTCCTGTGAATGGGGCAGCTGGACACACCCAGGGGGTGACATGGAGGCCCCTGGGAATCCCCCTTCCCTGCAATTTCAAACACCCCCATGTGAAAAGCAGGGGATCCCCACCCCCACTGACTGAGTCCTCCCACCCACCACCAAAATCTCAGCAAGGTCAGGAGACGTCATTACCTGTGGGGGTCACCGGCCTGGGGAGGCTCTGGAGCGCGGCTGGAGGAGAAAAGCAGAGAGGGGGTGAGAGCTCTGGGGAGGGGTTGGGGGAGCAGGAGAAGGTGAGACGTGGGTAGACAGACACACAGAGTGGCTGGGGGCCGAGGGGGGCACTCACCCAGCAGAGGCAGAAGCAGAGGCAGCACCATGCTGAGCTGGTCACTCTGGGCTGGGAGCTGGGTTCTCAGCTCAGCTACTGGCCCCATCTCGGCATGACGCAGGCAGAGGAAGTCACAGCCTCAGGTGTGGTCACCGCTCAGCTTGGCGGCATGACCGAATTCGGTGCTCGCTGCGCAGGGCATGTGGGGGGGGACAGCTGCCAATTTTCCACTGCTGATACTGGGGGGGAGGAGCTAAACCAGCAGCTCCCAGTGACTGACAGATCTGGGGCTGGGGCAGGGATGCTGCTGGGGTAAAGGAAATTCAGCTGAGTTACTCTAGCCTACGCCAGGCCCCATTGACTGCAAGAGATGCAACAAACTGACCCCAGCTGGACAACTCTCCAGCCAGGCCCATATCCAGCTGGGGCCCTGCCGTGTGTTTAAAAATAACATTGGGAAGTTCAGCTGAGCTACAGGGAACTTTGCCAGAGACAGAGAGTGATGGGACAGGGGAGGGTTTCCAGTCCCCGAACAATGACCCCGTGGGATGGGACTGACCCCCTATGAGGAACAGGAGCTGGAGGCCGGGCTATGCCCAGCTGGAGATGGAGCCTGGCTGGGAAAGGACTGAGGAGAGAAGCACTGTGCAGGGCCCTGGGGCGGGCCATGGGTAAGAATCCAGAGGTTCAAGGTTCAAAAGCATCTAAGGAAGCTCAGATGCAACTAAGATCTTAGCTTCTCACCACAGTACCCAGGGTCCACCCCTAGGAATGGTGGATGGGATCCTCCAGCAGATGGAGAAGTGCTGTTGAGTTTGGGAGAAAGTCCTTGGAATCATTCGTCTGTTCAAGACCAGATGATGACTCTGCAGAGCCCAGGCGAGTGTGAATGGGGGTACAGATTATGGAGCCCAGGGAGGGATGGAGAGTTGTGCTGGCCAGAGGTTAATTTACTGGCCTTTGTGTGTGGGGGAGGAGGGTGGTTCCCCACCAGAAACATTCTTTAATGTGACCCAACTCAAAAGCTCCATCTTCAACAGCACAATTACCTCAGGGCTGTGACACAGCGGCTGTTACCCTCCCAGCACATGGATGTGTTTTGGTCGCTCACTGAAGTGTTGGTGGTGCCCAAAGCCCCTTCAGACCCTGTGGATGTTTCTCAGACCTGGGTCTCCTCCTCCAGGCTGAGAACAGTGTTTCTAGCCCAAAGGAGTCACCTTGTAGGGAGAATCCAAAGCACAGAATGAGGGGCCCCTGAATGAAGTAGACAGTTCCAAAGCACAGCATGAAGTAGACAGTTCCCTGGCTCTAGGAGCAGCAGTGGGCAATATGGAGCATGAGGATATTGATGAGGAAGAAGGAGCCACCCACTTCCAGCTCCAAGATGCAGAAGAAGCCACAGAGGGTAATTGAATGTGTTTATGGAAGAATAAAATGTAGAGTCGATCCCTCCTAAGGGAATTGGGGAGTTTAGGGATGTTCCCTGGATGCAGGGGTGGAGAACCCAGGGTAGCTGTGCCCAGCTGATCACCACAGATGCTCTCTAGTGTCTTGTGTTAAAACCTCCATTCAATTTCATAAGCTCATCGAAGTATAAAACTGGAAGGGACCTCGAGAGGTCATCCAGTCCCATCCCCTGCCCTCTCACCAGGACCAAGCACCATTTAGATCACCCCTGACAGGTATCTGTCTAACCTGCTCTTAAATATCCCCAGTGATGGAGATTCCACAACCTTCTTAGGCCATTTATTTATTGGCTGGTTTGTTATTTAATGGACCCCAAAATGATGACCTGGTGTCAGAAGCAATGAATGAGAATAAAACCGACAGCACTGTGAATAAAAGCTTCAGAGGGGTTGCTGAGTGAGTCTGTACAGGGTAAACTTAAAAAACAACAAATGGTCTGGTAGCACTTTAAAGACTAACAAAACATGGAGATGGTATCCAAAAACTCATGATACCATCTACATGTTTTGTTAGTCTTTAAAGTGCTACCAGACTATTTGTGGTTTTTCAAGCACTGTGAATATACCTCCTGTGTTTGCAACCGAAAGGGAAACTGCAAACCGAGAAGAACAAAGGCTTGTTGTCAAGGCTGCTCCTCACTCTTTAACTTCGAGTGCAGAAGTTGGGGCCCTGCCACTAAAGCTTCTGTTTAAAAAAACACTGTAAGGTCAAAGATTCCCTGTCCTTGTATAAGGGAAGTTGCAACCACTGAAATGCAAAACCCCTGGAGATGACTCACTTGAGAACTTCTTACTGTGGGGTAACCCCAAGCTCTTCAAACCTTCCTCGGGACACAGCATGACATCAACGTGTAATTTCTTAATAGCTGACCTTCCATTTCAGGCATGCTCACACACAACCCCCTGCCATCTAGGATACAAGAATCAGATCGTGTATCTTAAAAAGTGATTTTATTAATAAAACAAAGAAGACAGACTTGGTTGCTACATGTTACAGAGGAACAAAAAAGAGGCAGGTTAAAAGCACAGATATTGCTTCCCTGGGATTCAGTTAGTGTCAGGGGTCACATGGGCTAAGCACAGAGGAGTTGAACCACACCACAAAATAAAAAGATAACATGGTTGTGTCTAACTGAACATTCCCTGTTCCACTCACATCTATAGTTCCAAGGTTTAGTCTTTCCTTAGGCATGTTCATCGCTGAAAAATCCTGGCTTACTCCATCTTTTTCCCAGCTCCTGCTCTGAACTCACAGAAAAACTAAAGCAAGAGGAACACAGTTTTCAATTTAAATCTTTCGTTCTCTTGCCACTGTCTCCCTGGCTCTCCGCCAAGACTTCTGGATACGCCTATCTCTTGGCATAACACCTTAGAGACAATTTAAGTAACTGAATATCTAGGATGTCTAGAATAGGCAGTATGGCTCCCATCCATCACATCTGTGCATATACTGTGTGAGCACAAATAGCCTGACCACATTAAGAAAAACAAAGAAGCCAAAAATGCAGCCTCCAAGTCTGACACTGTCAGAGAATGTTGTACAGAATTAAAAAAACCCCACAAAAATTTGAACTGAATGTAGCAGTCATAGGAGCAGAGGAGACAAAATGTCGGGGGGCAGAAAGCTTTGGACATTTATAACAATTTTAAGTGTGAGGAAAGGGAAAGCAGGAAATCAAATACTGACTAAATAGGAAGAAAATGGCAAGTCAGAAAGAAATGAGCCCTTTGAGAGACACAATTGTCTACAGGTGTGCAAAAAACAGATGCCATCATGGAGCAATGGAGCACAGAATGCAGGAAACTCAGCAAAGTTGTGACTTTCGGTGAGCAGACAGAGCGTCTGGTCAGAGACAGGATCATGTGTGTTATTAATAATGACAATGTGTGAAAACAGAAACTGCTCCGTGCAGGAGATTTCACTTCAGAACATGCTCCCCAGACATGCAGGGCAGCAGATGCTGTGACAGCACAAGCCAAAGGAAAACTGTAGATGGGCCCTGATAGCGTCAAGGAGGTGCAAAGATCTCCATGTAGAAAGGAAAATATTAAAGGCTGGAAACTTTGAGTATCACTGGCATGGCAGGAGCACTGCAGAGAACGAGCCCAAATTGCATTTCAGTCAATAGAACGATGCTGCTGCCAGAAAGGCTCACATTGCTCTGGGCTGTATGAATAAGAATATTCTATGTGAGGCAGTTGAGAGAATTATCCCTCATAATTTGACGCTAGTGATAACTCAGCAGAGCCCCCTGTCCAGGCCTGGGCATCGCATTTGTGGACAGACTACACAGAGCCCACAGGAAAGCAACCAAAGTGACCAGATGTTTATACAATATGACACATGTGACAGGTGCACAAAAGGGGCCTGTTCAGTCAGGAGATGAGAAAGTGGGGGACAGAACAACCCTTCTGAGACAATGTTACAAACAGGATGGCGACCGGCTGTTCTCAGTGTCCTTTGAAGGTTTTATTAATCCTACCTCAGCACAGCGGGTAAGACTAGAAGACTTGCTGAGCAAGGGGAGGAGACATGGCAGCTGAGAGAAAAGGTAAAGGTTTGTAAAATATTTATTAATAACTTGGGTGACACAGTGGCACATCCAAACAAGCCACATGAACTCAGTACAGGCGCACAACACATGGGGAGGAAACTCCTCATGGGAGGAAACTCTTAGGCTATGTCTACACTGGTGGCTTCTTGCGCAAGAACATCTTGAGCAAGGGTTCTTGTGCAAGAAGTCTTGCGCAAGAACACGTCCACACTGCCATGTGTGAGCTGTGCTTTTGCGCAAGAGCGCCCATGGCAGTGTGGACACTCTCTTGTGCAAGAAAGCTCCAATGGCCAGTTGAGCCATAGGGGTGTCTTGCACAAGAAATCCCTGCCGAGCATCCACACTGCCCTCTTGCACAAGAGCTTACACCTGTTAGAAAAGAGCGTAGCTCTTCCGCAACACACCCTCTCTTCCCACGCCGTACTGTAAATTTCCTTGCACAAGAGCAGGCGGGCAGTGTGGCTGCTCTGTGGGTTCTTGCGCAAGAACAGCTGTACTTGTGCAAAAAGCCGCGAGTGTAGACATAGCCTTAGAGGGAACACTTCTCTCAGCCTCTCTGCCCCCGAGTTAATGTCACACACATTGGGTTAATGCAATTGCAGGATAGTTACATGAGGGGGTTTAGTGGGGGCCAAACTAATCCCTGTTGGTAGGAGGATGGTGGGAAAAGCCCTTCGAGAGGGGTGACATGACACCTTTTACTTCTGGTCATGTGTTCATCTTGCCCTGAGCATATTACCTGCAGAGGCCTGGTTAACGGGGATCAGGGCGTGTGGCTATTGGGGGTTGGGGTGTGGTTAACAGCAGTCAGGGGGTGTGGCTAAAGGGGGTGTGGCTTTGGTACCAACCAAAATTGCTGCGGGGCCCCGTCGAAATTGTTCGACTTGGGCCCCGCACTTCCTAAAGCCAGCCCTGCCCCCCTCCTCCCTCTGTACAAGACCCTTTCTCTCCCACCCCCTCCCCCAAGCTTTCCCTCTCCCCTACCTTCTGCCTTCCACTTTGCAGGGTCAGAGCCTGCGCTCGGGCCCTGGACTCCGAACCCGGAGCTAGGCTGTGCCCTGCAATGCGGCGCCAAACACTTTTAAAGTCCTGGGTCATGATGTCACGTCATGCCCTGGCGTATCCCCGCTCATGGGATGATGCGCATGGCGGGGGCAGCCGGCGAGGGGGAGCCGCACTGAAAGCTGCACATGGCAGGGATGGGACGGGGCCAAGGAAGACGCTCTGGGGGCGGGGTGGGAGGACGCACGGGGGGGGGTTGCCAAGGGGCATCTGGGACCCGCTCCAGGCAGAGCCGGAGGAGAGACCCAGCTCCAAATATTGCTGGAGCAGGGCCCCTGGCTCTGAATATTAACTTGCCGGCACCCATGGCGCCCAGCACACTTCCGGGTTCAGGACCCCTTTAGACTCACACACGTACTGAAATGAACAGTCACAAAGCTGAGTTTGGTGTCTGCTTTCTCAGGGTCACACACTGGTGGAGTCATTCCCTCTTGCTGCTCTCCACTTCAGCTCCATTCTCCTCCGATTCTGTTTTAGTTCCAAAGCCTCTGACAAACCCCGAGGGATCTGTGCCCAGAGAACACGCCAGAAACACAAATCCCGGCTGTCACAAGAAGCGACCCAAAACCCCAGGTGCTGGAGTGGAGCAGGCAGATCAGGTAACAGGAATGGATTTAGAGAGTCAAACCCCCAGCACAGTTCGACTACGTTGAAACTTCACGGCTAGAATCTTGTGCCCAGTCCTGAGATGCAGCTTCCTGTCTGGGTAGCAGGGCCGGCCTGAGGCCGATTCGCCTGATTCCCTCAAATGGAGCCCCAGGGCACAGGGTGAAAACAGATCACAAAATATGTCTGTATGTGTGTATAGATGTGTGTATTTCCATACCCCAGAGCCATGAAGATTCCTGAATCTTCGAAATTATTTGACTCCTCCTTTAACCTTAACCCCAACCACAGCCAATGACATCAGCACTCACCTCTAAGCTGAGTTCTATTGTATGGCCATGTCCCCAACAACTCACCCAGGCAACCTGAGAAGTAGTTGGGCCTGGAGACCAAAGTTCTTGCTTGCGACAAGGGAACACTCAGATTCTCTGCTCTGCCCCCCACTTCCTGTGTGAGCTTGGACCCCAGGGGAATTGGCCACCTCAGTCCTGTTAATGCTGTGGCTCTCGCACCTCACTCTCTGCCTGTGACATGGAGCCAGTTGCTTGCGGGAATGCTCAGATGCTGTGGCAGTGCCTGGCCCTTCCCACTTCGACAGACCGTCAGGACTTGAGAAATGATTTTCTGTCTTTCAGGCAGCATCTGAGGGACAGATTTGCAGGGTTTCCCCTCTTTCCTGACTGACTAGTGCTGCGTGGGGGTTATTTGTCTTGAATCAAGCAGCCACAGAGCTGGTTGTTGGGCATCGTGTGTTATAGAAGCCAATCAGAGACCAATTCATGTTTGAAAAGCTACTAAGAGCTTTAGAAATAGATCTTTTTCTGCAGCGGCTTTTCAGTCAGAGGTCAATATATCCTGGGCCAGGCATGTTGGGATTTGGTCTCCATGCCCCCCCTTGTGGTGTGTTAGTTTGTGGTTGTTGGTGGTTTGAAACTGTTTACGCTGCTCATGACAGAATAGTCATTGGCTAGACCCCATTGGGGGAGCAGATGGGAGGTCAGAGCTCCTGGCCACCTTTCACCCACCTCTTTTCCTCCTGAAGCAGTAGCAGATCAGAGCAGCCAGGACTCCAGCTGGAAGCAAGATGCCACCTGTTAGCAGAATAACCTCCGCTTTGGTTGAGGCTGTTCATGCAGGAGACAAAGAAAAGGGAGGGAAGGACAAATGAGAACAGCTGGACCACCATGGAACAAGTGTGGGACCCCCACAGGAATCTGCCCTGGCAAAAATTATCCTGTGAGAACCCTTCACTGCTGCCCATGGCACGAGGTGTCTGTAGCAGCCTGCTTCTCATGCCAAAAAGGGGACCAAAAGTCCAGGGTCCAGGGGTTGTGTAGCATGGGCTATGGGGGTTCAATTCCTTGCTGAACTTCACATCCCCTGGGGCACATTCTCTCTCCTTGCCTCCATTCCCCAATTCTACAATGAGCATGGGAAGGATAAATCAATTAACAACAGCCCCTCAGAGGAAGCAACACAGGGAGGTGAATAAAGGGGTGTCTCACCTGTGCTGATGGCATTCACGGTGATGTTCACAGCCTGGCTCTCGAGGGACGGGACCCACCTCCCACTCACGTTGTCCTCGTACCTGCAGGTGAATTCCCCACTGTCATTGGGTCTGGCCAGTGGGATGCTGAGCACAGAGCCCTTCACAGAGTGGGAGCCGGGCTCCATGGTGCTGATCTCAGACCCTGCCTCCCCGGGGACAAACTCAACTCCATCCTTGTAGAAATGAAACCTCCTCTCACCAGTGTCCCCTGGGGCCGTGCAGGTGAGGAGCAGGGGGAGCCCTTCACTCACCGCTCCAGACAGGGGATCCATGCTCAGCACTGGCTGGGGAGGGGGATCTGTGGGGAGCAGCAAAAGGGAGGGGTCAGCAGGGACACGGAAGGAGAGAAAGTGAAGATTGTGCCCACAGTTCAGTGCACTCAGAGCTGACCTGGGCTCTCTCTCCAGAGCTCTTGCTTCACATCAGGATGCTGCGGGGCTCCCCATAGACATGAGTGAGGGCCGGGCTAGGGATGGGAATTGCCCCTTCACACACAATGTGGGCTGCTGGGATGTAGGAATTTTGACAAAGCTCCTAATTTCAAAAGTTGGATCCTGCACTTCAGGGCAGCAGGACACTGAGCTTCATCTCCCTGTCTAGGGAAATGGCAACTCCCTGTCTGATTGGCTCCCCTCAGAAGGTGAAGGGACCATTCCCCAGGCAGGGCTCTCCCTGCCCCTCACATCTGGACCTGCAGGTTTCCCTCCTATACCTAACAGTGTCTCTACAGTTCCTGTTCTGAACCAGTGAATGTTCCTTCCACTGGACCTGGTGCACCACTAAACTGACTAAAGGGGAGGCTGTTAACGAGTTCCAGGTGGACCCCAAATCTACCAGGAACCAGGGGGTGATATTCCAGGGGGTTCAAACTGACCTGGGTGGGCCTGTGTGGAGCTTAGTTTCTCATTCTGTGCACCGTGAGACGATACGCTGCCCTGGGGCCAGCAAACAGCAGGAGAAAGGGGGACTCACCTGTCACTGTGATGGGGATGGGGCTGCTTGTCTCTGACAGGAGCTCTTGCCCAGAAACTGTCGTCCAGAATTCACAGCTGTACTCTCCAGCCTGTGATCCAGACAGCCCGACAGCTGCAGGGGATAGTTGTAACTCTCCGGAGGGGAGGGGAGTTCCTTGGAGTGGATTTCCCGGCCATCCCTAAAGAACCGGAACCCAGAAATGGCAGGTGCCCCAGTAGCTGAGCATATCAGGGTCACAGCTTCTCCAGCCATATAGACAGGCTGCGGTGGGGACACAGTGAGCTGAGGGGCTAGAAAAGACAAGGGGGTCAGGGAAGGAGATGGTTCCTACTTGGGAGGCTGGGGACACAGAGGCAGAGGAAGAACCAGTGAAGGCCAAAGGAGGAAGGAGGGATCCTGGACACAGACCCAGCCAGCCCCAGCCCCGTGCCCAGGAACCACATCCCTGCTGGGCCATGCAAACACTGTGCAGCAGAGATCTCCCTGCTGGGAACCCAGTGGGACCAACCTTCCCTGCTTGGTAACTGAGGGGGCAGCTCCTGCTCAGGCCAGCTCAGCCTGCAGGGGCTGGGGCAGGGGCTTGTGCAGCTGAGGTTGGGGGTGTGAGGGAGCTGCCCCCAGAAGGCACAGAACAGGATACCCGGCACTAAGGGCAGGAGGCAGCCATATGCCACAGAGCCCTGGGTGACCCATGGCAGCTTCCCACACTCCAGCTGGGACCTGGCCCAGTGACTCCAGGGAAGCTCCATCCTCTTTACCGCTGCTGGGATCTCGCCCATTCACCAACTGGGGTATTGGTGCCAGAAGTGGGGGTGGGTAACAGGACAGTGACCAATCCCTCTCCTGACACTAATCACAATGGAAAATCCAGGCAGCTCAATGTTCATTCAGGGTCTCCCTGACAGTGCCCAGCTCAGAGTCCAGTGCTGTGAGCTTCCTTGGAAGCAGTGCCCACTGCAGTCCCAGTGCAGTGCCTAGTCTCTGAGGATGAGCTGGCATCCGCTAGGCAGTGGTTGAGATGCAGGGAGGGTCCCTCACCACAGCCAGGGAGCAAAGTTGGCGTTTTGGGATGGGCCTGAGATTCCCAGTGAGCCACTCACCAATGAGCAGGAAATGGGCTCACTTGTCACAGTGATGGAAATGAAGTTGCTGCTTCTAGATGACTTCTCTCCTTTGGGATCACGTCTCCAGTACGCACAGGTGTAGGACCCCGACCATCCCTTCTCAGCTAGGAACTCCAGCCAGGACTCTGCAGTGGAGGAGAGGAGGCTCTGCTGCCCTTTTTGAAAGTTGAATCTGTATTCCCCAGCCTGCTCATTGTGCGGAGGGGAGCACATGAGCTTGATTGGCTCCCCGGGAGGATACACTCGGTATGTGGAGTTCCCCAGAAGGATAGGAGGTGGCAGGAGATCTAGAACAGAGGCAGGGGGGTCAGTGCAGAGGGAGAGGCCAGGATGCAATCAGGAAATTAAGAAGTGAGAGGAGAAATATAAACAGAAGCCAGCTGAATCTAGCTGCCCAGCACCTGCCCACACGCTGGGAAATACCCCATGATGAAGAATCACGGCCTGATTCTCTCTGTCTCTGTCTCTCTCTTTCTCTTATGTCCCATTATCTCTCTCCCCCAGAGATGAAAACCTGAATCTCATTCCCAGCCAGAATTTGTGCAGCTCCCGCTCCTAGGAACCAGGTTGTGTTTAATCACTGTCTGGTCACCTGCAGAACCTTCCATTGTCAAGAGTCTGGTCCCCATGTCGGAACTTCTGGGCAAGGATTCAGTCCCCTGAAACTTCCCTTTGGGACACTGAACAGGCTCAGCTCCTGAAGTCTCTCCTAGAACATAGACCTGACTTCTGCACAGCTGGGCAAATTCCTCCCCCCAGTCTGTGCATCTTCACCTCTGCATCCCACAGCTTGTGACCCTCTATGTCCCTGCCCTGCCCTCCAGCCCGCTGCTCTCCCCTCCTGGGAACAGAGGAGCTGGGAAGGGGATCGTGCCAAAGAGCAATCAGGATACAATTAGCCTGTCCCAGCAGAGACAAGGAGTGTCAGGAGCTGTGTGGGAAGTTTCCTTCTGTCTCAGTATCCACAGGCTGCCCCTCTGCATCCAGGGGAGGGGTGAGGGCAGGTTGGGAGGATCCTTCATTCTCCAGTGCAGCACCAGATCCCACACTCTGGGGGAAGCAGGAGGCCAAAACAGGGAGGGCAGTATCTGCCAATGCTTCAACACCAAGTCCCGCAGCAGTAGCTAGAAGGCGCTGCAGAGAAATGAGGAGGGTTGGCGGGACGTGGGGAAGGGAGAGGGAGATTATCCTTTGGGGTCTCTGAAAAACCTGCTCTTAGGGCCTGGCTGGTGGTGCTGGGTCTGTGCCCCTGGCCCTGAGTCCTCTGTGGCAGCCCAGAGCTGGGGCAGAGAGACCCCCCTCCACACACAGCCCCACACTGATGGGACCTGCCTAGGGCAGTCAGTGTCATGGGGAGGTGGGAGCTCCATTGCCATGGTCCATCCAGCCCTCACTCTCTGTGCTGGGACTGTCAGTGGGGGGCTGGGTAGTGCCCATGGAGATGGGGGCAGTTTCTCCCCTATGATGTGGGCAGAGACCCACTGAAGAGATGCCCAAGTAGCCATCAGCTGGGGCTGCTCTTCTGCCCCCAAGGATGTGGCTCTGGACTGGAGCTGCAGCTGCAGTTTCCATAGGAGACGCCTCTGAATGGGCAGCTGGACCCACCCAGGGGATTACACAGGGAACCTGGGAATCCCCCTTCCCTGCAATTTCAAACACCCCCATGTGAGAGGCAGGGGATCCCCACCCCCACTGACCTGTCCTGGTGACATTCACGGTGATGTTCACAGCCTGGCTCTCGAGGGACAGGACCCACCTCCCACTCATGTTGTCCTCGTACCCGCAGGTGAATTCCCCGCTGTCATTGGGACTGGCCTGTGGGATGCTGAGCACAGAGCCCTTCACAGAGCTGGAGCCGGGCTCCATGGTGCTGATCTCAGACCCTGCGTCCCTGAGGACAATCTCAACTCCATCCTTGTAGAAATGAAACCTCCTCTCGCCGGTGTCCCCTGGGGCCGTGCAGGTGAGGAGCAGGGGGAGCCCTTCGCTCACCGCTCCAGATGGGGGATCCATGCTCAGTGCCAGCTGGGGAGGGGGATCTGTGGGGAGCATCAGGGACGGGACTGGTGAGTAAGTGAAGATGGTGCCCACAATTCTGTGTACTCAGAGTTAACCTGGGCTCTCTCTCCAGAGACTCTTATTTCATCTCAAGACGCTGAGGGGCTCCCCCCAGAAATGAGTGAGGGCCGGGCTAGGGATGGGAATGGCTCTTTCAGACACAACATGGGCTGCTGTGACGTAGGAATTCTCACAAAGCTCCTAAGTTCACACGGTGGGCCCTGCGTGTCAGGGCAGCGGGATGCTGAGCTTTATCTCCCTGTCTGGGGAAAATGGCAACTCCCAGTCTGATTAGCTCCCTTCACTGACTCACCACAGCTCAGTCTGACCCTGTTACTTCAGGAGCAAGCTCCAGTCTGATTTTTAGCAGGAGGGAACGAGAGTGGGAAAATCTCCTAGCCTCCAGTGGTCTCTGCAGGTCTGGAGGCAACAGACTGGATCCGTCATCTCAGTCTCTCTCCTTCCAAAAGGGGTTTTCCTCCCTCAGGGTATGTCTACACAACAAAGTTAATTCAAAATAACAGCAGTTATTTCGAATTAACTTTAATAGCGTCTACACAGGCAAACCGTTATTTCGAAATAAATTCGAAATAGTGGAGCCCTTATTTCGAATTTCGTAAACCTCATTCTACGAGGAGTAACACCAAATTCGAAATAGCTATTTCGAATTAAGTGCTGTGTAGACACTTAATTCAAAATAGGGGGCCTCCAGCCCTTCCCAGGGAGCCCTGGTAGCCACGCTGGGCACAACCAGGAAAACTTACTTCCTCTCCCCCAGCCCCGGGACATTAAAGGGGTAGAGCCTGGCCACAGTTTCTGTGCCAGCTCCAAGCCTGCCAGCCCAGAGCCAGCAGTGGCCACCGGGGCCCCTGACCCAGTGGCCCCAAAACATGAGCCAGCAAGCCACTGGCAGCCAGCCCTCCACCGCTCCCCAGGAGCAATCTGCCAGCTCTCAGGAGCCTGACAGGGGCTGGAGAAGGTGGGTGCCTTCCTGGTCCGGGGTGGAGATCATGGACCTTATTCAGGTTTGGGGGGATGCCCCCAACATCCATGATCTCTGCACTAGATGGAGGAATGCAGCCGTCTATGGCAGGATAGCTGCCAGCCTGGCCACCAAAGGCCACATGCGAACCCAGGAGCAGGTTTGCATGAAAGTCATATTGGTCCGGTGAGACCCCCAGCCCTGAGCTTCCCCTCCCCCTTCTTCCCCTTGCTTCCCCCTTCCAGCTCCATCCTCCCAGGTTTCCCCCTCCCCTCTTCCACCCTCTCTCATCCCCTCTCCCACCTCCTTTTCCCAGTCTCCCCAGAGGTTCATCCCCCCCAGTTTTGTTCAATTAAACCCTATTTCTATTTTTGAACATACGTGTCTTTTATTTGACATCAGGAAGGGGGGCTAGGGAGGGGTAAGTGGAAAGCCGTGAGGGAGGAATGGGGCACGAGCCCCCAGTGGGGAGGACCAGGGAGGTTCTGAGGGCTTCTCGGAGTGGACGCTCTCCCTCAGGGCCTCCTGGATCCTGATGGACCCCCCCCCCCCGCCCCGGATGACAGCCTGCAGCAAGCTCTTGCACAAGAAGCCGTCTCTTACCACGCCGTACTGTACATCTTCTTGCGCAGGAGCGGGTGGGCAGTGTGGATGCAAGAGTAGACATAGCCTAAGGTATGAAATGGAAACCTGTAGCCCATCAAGGACCATCTGGAACTCGTTAAAAGCCTCCCCTTTAGTCAGTTAAGTGGTGCACCAGGAATAGTGGGGGGAAGATGCAGGACTGCAGACCAGGAACCGTAGAGACACAGTCAGGTCCATGAGGGAACCCCCTGCAGGACCAGATGCAACTGCAGGCAACGACCCCACGAGATGCACCGGCGTGCCCAAGGACAGCTCTGGCTCCATGTGGCCGAGTGCTGTGGTGTCCCGAGTGCAGGCACTCAGGGCACTCCAAGACAGGACTGCTTTGTTGTCCCTCATCGAGGTAGACAAGCAAGCAGGGAACCCTGAGAACTGTCTGTCCGGGGTGGCAAGAGCTCTTGCCAAGACAGCTTCCACTTGTAAGAAAAGAGCGTAGCTCTTGCGCAAGAAGCACAAGTGTGGACGCTCTCTTGCGCAAGAAAGCTATTTTAGCTATAGAATGTTATTGCACAAGACCCCCTGCCGCGCATCCACACTTCCACGGGCGCTCTTGCGCAAAAGCACATCTCACACATGGCAGTGTGGACGTGTTCTTGCACAGGACGCCTTGTGCAAGAAGTTCAAACGCAAGGAGCCACCAGTGTAGACATAGCCTTACTGTATCACCCTGCTCTAGCAGGTTCTAGATTGCCTCCAGCTGCCTTATTTTACTAACTGCCTCAATTGAGTTCTAGGAGATTCTTAAGTGACCCCAGGTGTCTTAATTATCCTTAGTAACTGCCCTGTGCCTGCCATGGCAGCAGGGATTTGTTCAGCCATAGTCTCACATAGCTCTTTTATTGCTTTCTGGGGGTCATTTTGCCTTCCCTCCTCACAGGATAATAACACTGAATGTTGTTCACATTTCTCCTTTTCAAGCATCTTCACATTACGTAAGAATCTGTCCATAAATGAAGTTTCCTTGTGTGTAAATTTTTTTTCTGTATGTCCTTAAAAATCATTCTTAGCATTTGCCAACCCTGGTCCACATATTACCCAAGGAGAAACAGGGCCTCTCTCTGAGATCAGCTGGGTCAACTGGATTACCCAGTGCACAACAAATGTCAGGGATATCCAGTCTCTGCCTCAGCTGTGAGTATGAACCAATCACGGCAGTGGGACCAGGGAACCTCTGATAGAAGTTGTTTCAGAGGGATCCTTCAACTCTGGGTGTCAACACCTCAGTGTAGCATGTTCCCGTCCAGTGCACATGGGCAGTAGGGATCCCTGATATATTGGTGCTGATGCGGGAGTGGGTAAGAGGCCATAAATTGATCCATCTCCTGACGGTAATAATGAAGGAAGCAGCTGGGCTTCGGGGCTTAGAACTGGTGTTCTGTCAACTGGGATGGCAGTACTTCAGTCACCCTACACCAGTGGCCATGGCTGGACTAGGTTTCCCAATATTTCTCAAGGCTGGGACCCGCTGAACCCAAAAGTTCCATCAACAACTCTCCCCAAACCTACCAGGAGCCCAGGAGTGCTATAGCAGGGGATTCAAAAGCACCTGGGTGGCCCTGTACAGAGCTGAGTGTCTCACCCTGGGCATCATGAGACCATACCTTGTCCTAGCATTAGCAAACAGCAGAAGAAAGGGGCACTCACCTGTCACTGTGATGGAGATGGGGCTGCTTGTCTCGGATAGGAGCTCTTGCCCAGACAATGTCTTCCAGAATTCACAGCTGTACACTCTGGCCTGTGATCCAGACAGACCCGACAGCTGGATAGAATGGTTGTAACTGTCCTGAGGGGAAGGGAGTTTCTTGGAGCAGATTTCCCGGCCATCCCTGAAGAACCGGATCCCAGAAACATCAGGTGCCCCAGCAGCTGAGCACGTCAGGGTCACAGATTCTCCAGCGATGTAGACAGGCTGCGGTGGGGACATGGTGAGCTGGGGGGCTGGAAAAGACAAAAGGGGGCCAGGGGAGGAGACAGTTCATACGAGGTAGAGGAAGAGCCAGGGAAGGGCACAGGAAGGAGGGATCCTGGGTACAGACCCCAGCCAGTCTCAGCTCCGTGCCCAGGAACCACATCCCCATGGGGCCATGCAAACACTCAGCAGCAGCAATCTCCCTCTCAGAAACCCAGTGGGACCAGCCTCCTCTGCTGGGTACCTGAGGGGGCATCTCCTCCCCAGGCCAGATCAGCCTCATAGGCTGGGTGGGAGGGGGCTTGGGCAGCTGAGACCAGGGGTGTCAGGGAGCTGCCCCCAGCAGGCACAGACCAGGATACCAGGTACTAACAACAGGAGGCCGCAGAGCCCTGGGTGCCCCAGGGGAGATTCCCACACTCCAGCTGGGTCCTGGCCCTGTGACTCCAGGGAAGTTCCAGCCCTTTGACCCCTGATAGGATCTCACCTAGTCACCCACTGGGGTATTGGTACCAGCAGTGGGGTGGGTAACAGGACAGTGACCAATTCCTCTCCTGACACTAATCAAAATGGACAATCCAGGGAGCTGCAGGGCTCAATGTTCATTGAGGGTCTCCCAGACAGTGCCCAACTATAACTCTACTGCTGTGAGCTTCCCTGCAGCATTGCCCAGTCTCTGAAGATGAGCTGGGACCTCAAGCTCACTACGGCATGTTTGAAATACAAGGAGGGGCCCTGACCACAGCCAGGGGGCAAAGCTGACATGTCGGGATGGGCCTGAGATTCCCAGTGACCCACCCACCACATACCCAGGAAACAGGGGCTCACCTGTCACTGTGATGGAGACGGAGCTGCTCCACCTAGATGACTGCACTCCATTGGATCCCCATCTCCAGTATTTACAGGTGTAGGACCCAGCCCGTCCCTTCTCAGCTGGGAGCTCTAGCCAGGGCTCTGCAGTATCCTGGAGGAATGTGGTGGGGCCCTGATGCCCTTTTTGGAAGAAGAATCTGTATCCCCCAGCCCGCTCACTGCGAGGAGGGGAGCACTTGAGTGCAAACAGCTCCCCGAGGGGGATGCACCATGTAGCCAGCTCTCCTCCAGAGTGTAGGAGGGGGCAGAGGAGCTAGGACAAAGACAGAGACCCAGTGGAGAGGGAGAGGCCAGGATGGAACAAGGAGAAAATGAGAAGTGATATGAGATCAGCCCAGGAGAAATATAAACAAAAACCAGACACATCTCACTGCCTTGCACCTACCCCCATGCTGGGAAATGCCCCATAACAAATACACCCCGGCCTGATTCTCTCTCTCTCTCTCTCTCGTGTCCCATTATGTCTCTTCCCCAATGATGAAAACCCAAAGTTCATTCCCAGCTGGAAATTGTGCAGCTCCAGCTCCCAGGAACCGGGATGTGTAGAATCACTGTCTGGTTACCTGTAGAACCTTCCATTGTCAAGTATCTGTTCCCCACGTTGAAACTTCTGGGCAAGGATTTAGTCCTCTTGCCCCCCGCCCCCAAGCCTTCCCTTTGTGACACTGAACAGTCTCAACTCCTGGAACCTATCCTGTAACATGGACCTTCCTTCTGCACAACTGGGCAAATTCCTCCCCCCCATTGTCTGCATCTTCACCCCTGCACCCGACAGCCTGTGACTTCAAATGTCACTGCCCTGCCCCCCCCCCCCAACATGCTGCTCTCCCCGCCTGGGAACAGAGGAGCTGGGAAGGGGATTGTGCCAAGGAGCAATCAGGACACAATCGGCCTGTCTCAGCAGAAACAAGGGGTGTCAGGAGCAGAGCTGGGTGGGAAGGTTCCTTCATGTGTCTCAGGATCTCCAGGCTGCCCCCTCTCAATCCAAGGGATGGGTGAGGGCAGGTTGAGAGGGTCCTCCCTACACCAGTGCAGATCCCCACACTATGGGGGAAGCAGGAGGCCAAAAGGGGCAGAGCGGTTCCTGCTTCAACCCCAGGCCCCCCAGCAGTAGCTAGAAGGTGCTTCAGAGAAGTGAAGAGGGTTGGCCCAATGTGGGGAAGGGAGGGGGGAGTTTTTCCACTCACCGCCTCTCCTCTGGGGTCTCTGCAAAATCTGCTTTAAGTGTCCTGGCTGGTGGTGCTGGGTCTGTGCCCCTGGCCCTGAGCCCTTTGTGGGAGCCCAGAGCGGAGCAGAGAGACACCCCCTCCCCTTCATACACAGTCCCACACTGATGGGCCCTGCCCAGGGGCACTCAGTGACATGGCGAGGTGGGAGCTCAGTCTCCATGGCCCGTGCAGCCCTCACTCTCTACGCTCCAGTAGCCATCAGCTGGGGTTGCTCTTCTGCCCCATGGAGGTGGCTCTGGATGGGAGCTGCAGCTGCAGTTTCCATCGGAGACGCCTGTGAATGGGCAGCTGGACCCAACCAGAGGGTGACACAGGAGCCCCTGGGAATCCCCCTTCCCTGCAATTTCAAACACCCCCATGTGAGAAGCAGGAGATCCCCACCCCCACTGACTGACTCCTCCCAACCCACCACAAGCATCTCAGTAAGGCCAGGAGACGTTGTTACCTGTGGGGGTCACCGGCCTCGGGAAACTCTGGAGCGAGGCTGGAAGAGACGAGCAGAGAAGGGGTGAGAGCTCGGGGGTGGGGGGGAGCAGGAGAAAGAGAGACGTAGGCAGTGAAGGGGAGTCTCCAGACAGACACACAGTGGGGCTGGGGGCCGAGGGGGACACTCACCCAGCAGAGGCAGGAGTAGAGGCAGCGCCATGCTGAGCTGGTGGCTCTGGGCTGGGAGCTGGGTTCTCAGCTCAGCTACTGGCCCCGTCTGGCCATGGGGGGTGGGGATGGGACCCTTGCCTCTGATGCAGGCAGCGGAAGTCACAGCCTCAGGTGTGGTCACCGCTCAGCTTGGCGGTGTGACCGAATTCGGTGCTCGCTGCGCAGGGCGTGTGGGGGACGGTTGCCAATTTTCTACTGCTGATACTGGGGGAGGAGCTAAACCAGCAGCCCTAGTGACTGACAGCTCTGGGGTAGGGCCAGGGATTCAGCTGGGGTAAAGGAAACTCAGCTGTGTTACTCTAGCTTACGCCAGGCCCCATCGACTGTAGGAGACGCAACACACTGACCCCAGTGGGGGATTGGTGACAACTCTCCAGCCAGGCCCAGATCCAGTTGGGGCCCTGCAGTGTGGCTGAAAATAACATTGGGAAGTTCAGCAGGGCTGCAGGGAACTTTGGCACAGATAGCAAGAGACGGGGCTCATGTGGGTTTCCAGTCCCCAAACCCTGACCCCAGGGGATGGGACTGACCCCGCTCTTGGAACAGGACCTGGATGCCGGGCCATGTCCAACTGGAGATGGAGCCTGGCTGGGAAAGGGCTGGGGGGGGGAGCAGAAAAGGGGGCAGCCTGGCTGAGATGGAGGATGAGGGAGAAGGTCTCCTGTCTCTCTCTCGTCTTTGGAGGCTGGAGGCGAGGTCTGGAGAGACGCACTGTGCAAACAGCCTGGAGAGGGCCAAGGGGACGTGCCCAGAGGAAATCCAAGATTCAAAAGCATCTAAGGAAGCTCTGAGGCATCTAAGATCTTAGCTTCTCACCACAGTACCCTGGGTCCGCCCCTCAGAATGGTGGATAGGATTCTCCTACAGACAGAGGAGCAGGGCTGCTGAGTTTGGGAGTGAGTCCTTGGAGTGAATGGTCTGTTTAGGACCAGATGACGACCTGCAGAGCCCAGGTGAGTGTGAATAGGACTACAGATTATGGATCCCAGGGAGGGATGGAGAGTTGTTCTGATCGGAGTTTAGTTTACTGGCCTTTGGGTGCAACACATTGGGAGTGGTGCCCCACCTGGGACAGTCTTTACTGTGACCCAGCTCAAATGCTCCATTTTCAATAGCACAGTTACTGCAGGGCTTGGACTGTGACACAGCAGCCGTAACCCTCCCAAGTCTCTTCGGACCTTGTGGATGTTTCTCAGACCTGGGTCTCCCCCTCCAGGCTGAGACTGGTGTTTCTATCCCAACGGGGTCACCCTGTGGGGAGAATCCAAAGAACAGAATGAAGGGCCCTTCACAGAACTAGACAGCTCCCTGGATCTAGGAGCAGGAGTGGACAATGTCGATGATGAGGATATTGATGAGGATGAAAGAGACACCCACTGCCAGCTCCAAGACCCAGAATAAGCAACAAGTTGCAACAGAGGGTAATTTAATGTGTTTGTGGAAGAATAAAATGTAGAGTCAATCCCTCCTAAGGGAATTAGGGAGTTTAGAGTTGTGCCTTGGATGCTGGGGTAGAGAACCATGGGTAGCTGTGCCCAGCAGACCACCACAGATGCTGTCTAGTGTCTTGTGTTGAAACCTCCATTCACTTTCATAAGCTCATCGAAGTACAGAACTGCAAGGGACCTTGAGAGGACATCATGTCCCGTCCCCTGCCCTCATGGCAGGACCAAGCACCATTTAGATCATCCCTGACAGATGTCTGTCTAACCTGCTCTTAAATATCCACAGTCATGGAGATTCCACAGCCTCCCTAGGCAATTTATTTATTGGCTGGTTTGTAATTTAATGAACCCCAAGATGATGACATGGTGTCAGAAGCTGTGAATGAGAACAAAATTGACGGCACTGTGAATAAAACCTTCAGAGGGGGAGCCAAGTTAGTCTGTAAAGGATGAACTTAAAAAACAACAAATGGCACTTTAAAGACTAACAAAACATATATGTAGATGGTATCCCAAAGCTCATGAAACCATCTACATGTTTTGTCAGGCTTTAAAGTGCTACCAGACTATTTGTTGTTTTTTAAGCACTGTGAATATAATTCCTGTGTTTGCAACCGAACGGGGAGCTACAAATCGAGAAGACCAAAGGCTTGTTGTCAAGGCTGCTCCCCACTCTGTGACTTTGATTGCAGAAGTTGGGGGTTCACAAGAGACCTTCAAACCCTGGCCACTAAAACGTTCTGTTTAAAAAAACACTGTAAGGTCACAGATTCCCTGACCTTGTGTGGGGGAAGTTGCAACCACCCAAATGCAAAACCCCTTGAGATGACTCACTTGAGAATTTCTTACTATGGGGTAACCCCAAGCTCCTCAAACCTTCCTTGGGACAGAGCGCGAAATCAAAGTGTAATTTCTTAACAGCTGACCTTCCATTTAAGGCACGTTCACACACAACCCCCTGCCATCGAGGACACAGGAATCAGATCATAGTCCCTAAAAAGTGATT
Organism: Pelochelys cantorii; assembly: GCA_032595735.1. Classification (NCBI taxonomy): domain Eukaryota; kingdom Metazoa; phylum Chordata; order Testudines; family Trionychidae; genus Pelochelys; species Pelochelys cantorii. The sequence continues at coordinate 18,735,235 of CM064351.1, read as the reverse complement.
TTATTAACAAAACAAGAAGACACACTTGATTGCTCCATGTTACAGAGCAACAAAAGAGAGGCAGGTCAAAAGCACAGATATTCCTTCCCTAGGATTCAGTTAGCATCAGGGGTCACAAAGGCTAAGCACAGAGGAGTTGGACCATATCATAAAATAAAAACATAATATCATGGTTGTGTCTAACTGAATATTCCCTGTTCTACTCACATCTGTAGTTCCAAGGTTTAGTCTTTCCTTAGACATAGATATCGCAGAAAAATCCTGGCTCAGTCCATCTCTTGCTCAGCCCATGCTCTGAACTCATGCAACAACTAAAGCAGGAGGAACATGATTTTCTATTAAAATCTCTCACTCTCTTGCCATTGTCTCTCTGGCTCTCTGCCAACACTTCTGGATACCCCTGTCTCTTGGTGTAACCCCTGTGACAGACCGGGCTGGGTCTGGGCACAGCTGAGGGTGTCTGCTCAGGGCTAATTGCTCAAACTCGGGGCTCTCTATAGCCCCCAGACTGGGGACCTTCCCAAACAGGCCAAGAACCAGTCCCACAGAGCACTTCAGCTGCCTGCCTGGCCAGCCAGAAGCCTCACGAGCAAAACCCCTCTGACACCCCAGCAATAGCCGTGCCCCAGATGGCCCCAGGCCTCATACACAGGTGAGGGGTTTTAGAGCCCAGATCTCACCTACCCCGAACAAGTTCTGTCCGGTTCCAAGAAACCAGCCACAGATCCCAGGTCAATTTACCCTCTGGACCTTACCCACAAACCACGCTGAGCCAGTCCTTTAGAATCTAAAATCTAAAGGTTTATTACTACAAGAAAGAAAAACATGAGTGTAAGGTTGTTAAAGTATCATACATTACATGCATCGAATCTCCCAGTTCTCGATGCAGGCTCACAGCAGAGATGTTATAACTGCTGGCTTGAAAGTCCTGGGTGTACATCCTATGTCAGGATGGGTCCACAATTCTTTCTGGCTCGTTGATCCCTGCAATCCTGCAACTGGGATGAAGAGCTGAGCTGAGTACCAAGATGGAGTTGGCCACATGGCCTATTTATATCCCCCCCGGTTTCTTCCAAGCTGGAGAGAGTCACATGGTCTCTGACCAGGCACCTAGATTCCTTCATAGGTGGGTCTCTGGAACTTAAGAAAGCTTTTGTCCCTAGAGCCTTGCTAATCAGCATGTCATAGGCTGAGCCCATTGCTCAGCCACCTACAGAGAAATGTCCAGTCTCCATACAGAGTACATATTCATAACTCCACGCAAAGACATTAAACAGATATATGAAGAGCATACACAGAATCAGTAGAAATTAAGCTTTTGTTTGACACCTCACATGGCCCCCTTTGTACCAACTTTTGGGGCAAACACTCCCCCATGGGCGCAGCAGTGACCTGGCTGCTTCCCTTAAACTCCGGTAATGTGACAACCCCTTACAGCGAATTTAATTAACTGAATATATAGGATGTCTCGAGTAGGGTAGTATGGCTCTCATCCATCATACTTGTGCTTGTCCTGTCTGAGCACAAATAGCTTAATCACATTAAGAAAACAAAGAAGCCAAAAATGCAGCCTCCAAGTCTGACACTGTCAGACAATGCTGTAGAGAATTAAAACACACACACACACACACACACACAAAGTTGAATTGAATGTAGCAGTCATAGGAACAGAGAAGAAAAAAATCTGGGGGGGAAAAAAAGTCTTGGACATTTTAACAATTTTAAGTGTAAGAAAAGGGAAAGCAGGAAGTCAGATACTGACTAAATATGAAGAAAATGGCAAGTCAGAAAGAAACAAGCCCTTTGAGAGACACAATTTTCTACAGGAGTGCAAAAAACAGATGCCATCATGGAGCAATGGAGCACAGAATGCAGGAAACTCAGCAAAGCTGTGACTTTCGGTGAGCAGACAGAGCTTCTGGTCAGAGAAAAAGACTCCTGTGTGGTATTAAAGAGAATATGTGAAAACAGAAACAGCTCCGTGCAGGAGATTTCACTTCAGAACATGCTCTCCAGACATGCAGGGCAGCAGACACTGTGACAGCACAAGCCAGAGTTGGATTCACCAGAAGGTGTTTTCCATGTGCTACGTACCAGTGAATGCAGCTAGAATAGATCCAACCCAAGAGGATCCCACTTGCCATGAAAAATAACACTGCCTGTGAAACCAGGTGCAGACAGTTCTGTGGAAGTTGTAGATCACTGCCTGGTTCCAAACACTGATTCCCTTTGGGAAATTCTATCACAAATAAGGGAAAACGATCAGTTTACACAATGCGGCAGATCCCAAACACAGAACAGTCAAGTGTTCTCAGTGAGCGACAATATGGTGAGGGGTGTCTCACAGACACCCTGGGAGTGAGCAGGCCTGAGGAGTGGGACTGGACCCGGCCTATGGCAGAGACTGGAACACTTCTCCCCAGCACCGTAACTAGCTAATTGTGCGCCTGAGGCAAAAATATAAAATTGCGCCCCCTCACATGTATGTATTCATGGTAGTTATTTCATAGAACAGGGGGAAATATATTATTAATATTAATAATAACAACAACAACAATAACAGCAACAGCAGCACAATGTTTATTTATTATAGTTATGAGATCTGCATAAACAATCCTTTAATACGTATATACATATAATTATAAAATATCACCATGTTAGGTACTATTAGGTATTTGTTTATGATTAATTTGTGTGCTTTTAATGAGGCAAACTCATCAATAAATTGTGTTGAAATTAATATTATTTGCTACCTCATGTTCTATTGAGAAGATGGACGTATTTGATAACCTCTCCTGACCTGTGGATACTCGAAGGTTGTTCTTAATTAATTTTTGTTTAGTAAAACTTCTTTCGCAAGAAGCCACAGTGTGATGTAATGTTGGTACCTTGCTGGTTGCTATGCTGGGCGGTGGGCTATGGGTGACCTCCACTGGCGGGTATTTGTAGCACGGCCCAGCAGGACAGGGGATGAGTCACTTGGCATGGGTCTCACAACCTGTCTGACCAGTTGCCTCCCGGGCTATGTCTACAGTAGTGGTTCCTTGCTCAAGAACTTCTTGCACAAAGGTTCTTGCACAAGGAGTCCTGCTCAAGAACACGTCCACACTGCCATGTGTGAGATGTGCTTTTGTGCAAGAGCACCCATGGCAGTGTGGATGCGCGACAGGGGTTCTTGTGCAATAAATTCTATAGCTAAAATAGCTTTCTTGCGCAAGAGAGTGTCCACACTTGTGCTTCTTGCTCAAGACCTACGCTCTTTTCTTACAAGTGGAAGCTGTCTTGGCAAGAGCTTTTGCGCAAGAGAGCTTACACTTGTAAGAAAAGAGCGTAGCTCTTGTGCAAGAAGCCGTCTCTTACCACGCCGTACTGTACATCTTCTTGAGCAGGAGCGGGTGGGCAGTGTGGATGCACTGCGGACTATTGCACAATAACAGCAGTTCTTGCGCTTGAAGCCACAAGGGTAGACATAGCCCCAGGGAGAGAGACAAAGGGAGGAGGGCGGGGTCCAGCCCCTGGCTGGGGGCAGGGCTGGAAGAGAGTTTTAGTTTCTGTCTGGAATCATGGAGGAGGCAAGCCTAAGCAAGGGGGCTGGGATTTAAGGGCCCAGTCTCCCCCATCTCAAGGGGGGCTGATGCATCATAGGCCTGGCCCTGTAACCAGATGACATCCATGCTGTGCTGTATCCTGGAGAAGCAATAAACTCCCTCTATTCTACTGGCTGGCCAAGTCTGTTCATGCCACTACGGGGGTGCAGGATTCGGGGGAACCCCGACGTGCCGTCACACACAGTCACTGCCTAGTCCTCTTGGTTTGTGTAGGACAATCAAAGCACTTGGCACAGGCAGCTCAGCAGCATGGCCTCCAGCTTTTGGAGGGGAAGCCATGATTCCAACAGGCTAAGGGCCTGGACCCCAACACACAGAACCCAGGGGTCTGAGCTCTCAGACCCCCAGTTCTAATCACATACTCCTAAGACCTAGAGCCACTCCCCTGGCAGAGGTCAGACAAGATGCAGGAGTCCTGGCTCCCAGCCTGACACCCCACCTCACCCCATGCACCTCTGCCCCTGTGCCGGGCAATCTGAGCCCCTTCTCCCCTGGCCCTGCACCTGGGAACTGCCTAGGGCATTTTTAGGCATCGCTTGGCGTGGCTGAGCTGGTGCTCAGAAGCAGCTGACATGCTGGGCAGCCGCCAGGGCCGGTGGCTGTTGGATTGCGGAGCGGCAACATGCAGCCTGATATGTAAACTGCGGGCTGGCCGATGCTAATGGGTGGGGGAGGGAAGCAGCGCTATCTTAAAA